>OZ024905.1:46793567-46976067 GCA_964017125.1 Flabesymbios commensalis
CAATAGCCATACATCTGTAGAGTTAAAAAACGTTGATTACTGTGTGGGTATTATTAACCCTTTGACTGGCATCATTATTTTTGAAAATAGCTGGAAAATTATGGACACAATGGATAGAATTCCTTGCTGCTCCGTCAGTATGCTTATAAAACATTTTAAACTTGGCAAAGCCATAGACCATATATGCGGAATCAAAACGCAAATCACATACCGTCATTCGCCCCCGTAACCATGACAATAGTCAGGGTGATCCTTACCATGGTGATGACATATTAAGTAGAATATCTACTTTTTTGTCAATAGTTTTGCGAATTCAATTGATGGGTAGGTCGTTTTTGCCATGACACGTTTTCAAACAAAAAAATACTGTCCCCGTATAATGTATAATGTTTTTTTTTTTTTTTTTTTTTGGGGGGGGGGCGTATTTTTGACGTCATATTTTAATACCCGACTTCACAATTGGAAAATCTGTTGTACCCCAGTATTTACTTTATTACCATGGGCATATAAATGATGTTTCGTATCGTTTCATGACATTATTTTGAGCGTGAAACATAGATTACATTTTTTCAAATACTGACCACTACACTCCGGGACTTACCAGAACTCTGTAAGAAACTGTAATTATTGCTCTTTGACGACCTTATACAAAATAGTCCTACATGGACACGGCAGGCATCCGGCGAAAATTAAAACTAAATTAGCACAACAAAACAATGATAGGGCACGAAAATATACTTCTAACATTATGATTGTTATAGTGGCTTACAATTTGTTATTATGTAATGTGAGTTTCAACATGTTCATATTCGATAATAATAAAATACGCCATCTATAATTATAGGGGTATCTTTCTTTGCGTATTAGGTCTACTGTTCAACAGTGTCCAACGTGGTAAAACTATTCTGTGATTTTACTAGTCACTTGTATGTAGCTTGTGGCCATACCTATAAACAGTAAAGTTACTATGATAATGTCAATTAGGTTCTTCACTTTCACACGTGTATAGTGCGCACCTGACATGTCTGAGAACACGTGGTAATCATGGTAATGCGTGATCAAAATTACGCCTTAAACTATGACGTCATAATTTTACAAAGTAGAATTGGGCCTACTACTGGTCACTTTATGAATGAATGCTTACTTTAATTACTTAAGAGTTAAACATTGCAATCAGCATGATTCTAGCCTGATAAAGAAAAAGTGAATACAATAGAACCTACTTATAAACCTAACGTTGTTTTGCTGCTGTAGAAACAAACACGTGTAACAGTGACGTCCATGAGCAAGTTTGGAATTGCAAAAAATAAATTTAGGTCTGCATAATAGGTCTCCGAAGATAGAGTTATTCCACATGTTGACGCAATGCTGGTTTAAAGTTGGGCCGCTGTTTACGCCCCTTCCCCAACATCAACCCAACCTTGGGATTGAATGCCCTATGCTTTTTTGCAGCTGAAGACAGCCTTCAACCAGCATATTAAGTATCTTCCTCCTGGTGGACATGCGTGGTTCGGCTTGTACCGGCGTTACATATGGTGGGCCAACATTGAGCCGACATTGGGTCGGTGTATCGTATGTAGGCCTACACGGCGCATTGTCGTCACACGCCCAGCCAGCAAGACGTACTGCACGGTGTTGAATGTATGCCGGCCAGCGCCGGCAACGCTGGCCCAACATTTAACGGACGTGGGGTCGGTGTCAGCGTGTGCTCTGTTGCACCAGCATAAAACACTGCTGTTGGCCGGCGCCGGCAACAGTGGAACAGCATTGATGCGGCGTTGGGTTAGTGTCGTGCTGACTTGTAGTGGACTGAGACATCAGCCAGAAATTGTGATGAACATAGAATAAAAGCCAAATTACGGCAGAAAAAAATATTGTAAGAAGTTTTTAATAACGTTACAGCCATGTCAGAATGTCAAAGATTTGCGTGAGGTATATAGTGAGTGGCTGGAAATAGCGATTTGGTCAGGGGGTTCGTTCAACGACCCACAAAGCCTAAAATCCGTATTCTATTAGAGTATAGATTTTAATCAATCCACTTTAAATATTTAAACCGTTTATGATGCCATTATTATCACATAACTAGATATTCTGATCAATGATTGGGGAATTATGTACGTTTATAACACAAATACAATTTTGTTTCATCATAGGGAAAATTATATTAATCTAACTGTTGCCGGATCATGGGTACTTTGTAGGCCTACTGAACAATTTTGCTATACACTTTTAACAAAATAAATTGGCATTACACACATGGAACTAACATAAAAACATGATGCTACTAAATAGAAGACACTATGTGTGTAACATTTTATGAAAATTTGTCATATTATCATGCTATTATCTTAATACAGTAGCCTAATAATAGCCTCAGAAATAAATTCACCGGAATTAAAAGAACATGGTTTTAGGTAAGAATTTGAGAAAGGTTTTATGAACATGAAGAAACGTAAGATTTGTACAAATTTCATCGGTATGTTCTGGCTATGTTATTAAACACATTCCCCGCAGTTGTTAGTAGCTAATAGGGAAAATTATAACATACTAGTATACCTGCAACTGTTACCTATATTAATTCCACCATGAACCAGATACGACAAGTCATAAATTACTGTTTTATCTAAAACGTGGAACACGAACGTTGTTTGTGTGTATGCTTATACAATTGTATCTAACATTTAGTTGGTTATTTAAAAACGATTTTTCAGCTTCACTGTCCATTGCCACTAAGTTTTACATTTCCACTTGAACGCTTGAAAATACACTTCTCATTATGTCAATAGTTTAGTCATAAAAACCTAGTAAGTGAGTGTATGTTTTGATCATAGAACCGTTGAATCAGCGTTTTGAATACTCGTGATATAATTCATATTATGCCGTGGTTGAAGATAGACAAATGTGTCTTATTCAGGTTTTACTTCAACAACACCTAATTCCATGCCCGGTGTGTTCGTTGAGATTTCATTTCAATACTATATTGATTGTTAAGCCTCTGGAATCGTTATAGCTCTTGAGAAATATAATTATGTAATTGTTAAAATGTACGAGTAAATCAATACTAAGCGTTATTAATTGTACTATAATAAGGATAACATCATCCGATTTTTTAAAAAATGAACAATACTTTTTTGTTCCAATTTCGAAATTTAGGTGGTGGTGTCACTATTTTGGAAATAAAGAAGCTCCAAAGAGTAAAATAAAAAATAGCATTTTCAAATATGTTACCTTGTAATTTCCAAAAAAACTACGTGTATTTTGAGTAATCGTCAAATCTAAATGTATGTTTTATACTTTATACATCTACTTGTCACTTAATAATCATGAAATGTTACCTTTTTCATTATTTGTCCTCTCTGGTATGTGGTATCACATCACCGCGCAACCGTTTTTTGGTGATATTTTTTCCATGATAAGTATTTTTTAGGGAGAAATGATATAAGAGTGTGTGAATTCCACGATAATTTTCACCTACAGTATGTTAATTTTTAGCATTATTTATCTTCAAAAAACATTATTTTTATGGCTTTTTTTTTACATTTTGTCACTTTATAATCACCAAATGTCACTTTGTTTTATTCTTTTTTTTCTAATTATGACGTCGTATCACATCATTGCGCAATATTTTAATAGTCAGAATTGTTTTATTATTTTTTTTTTATCAGAGATGGATAGTAGGCCTAGGCCCTACAATATAAGGCGAACTACGAAATCAAGAGGGTGGCGTCATTATTTCGGCAATAAGCAAGCCCTACGTGGTCAAATAAAAACATTGCTATTTGAAATATGTCACGAGGTGATTTTTTTATATTTTTATCCAAAAACTCCTTTGCAAAACAGTAAATTTCTAATTTATTTTTTCATGTGTCCATCTCAAGAAAATCGCATTTTTAATGTATATGTTACACATTTTTTCACTTTATAATCACCAAATGTCAATAAAAAATGTTTAAACAAAATATGCAGGGGGCCTACCGGTGATGGTGGTGGAAGGAATAGGCCTACACGTTGAAGATATACTTGTCTTCTTGGTTTTTCCAATAATTACATCCTTGACATTTATGATTCTGGCCCATGAACAGAACCAATACAGTTATGTATACAAAATATTAGGCCAATTTTTTGTCTAAGGCACTCAAACAGACTAAGTTCGGGAACTCCTTTTCTAGTTATATATATATACTCGTAAATAAAAAATATAGAAATATGTTTCTATAAACATGAATAATTCTGCAATATAATTGTAATTGATTCACCGCCTAAATTCCCAATAACTATCATCCGTCTCGTCCTCCTATCTGAGTCCACACACTGTGAGGCTTCAGCCATGCTAGCACAACTTTATCTAAAGCTGGTACAATGTTGGTCCAACGACTGTTGGACGAATATGTCCTGTTCGCATCTCTCAAAAGAGGAGTGTTCTGTGATCCCATGTTTACTACTGCATCTGACCAAAGACTACATATTTCTAGGCCAGCACCAGGGCTACCCGCGGTATGTTCTTCTTTAAACAGTTGAAGTTTGGGGTAAGGAAACGAATTACCAATAAGAAGGGTGAACATTTTTGTAAAGTAAAAATTGAAGACTCACCTCACCCCCTCCTCCAATGCAGCAACATTTTCAAGGTGCATCCTTGCATGAATTTAGTTTTATAGTAATGGATTAGCTATGGCTATCTTCAGCGGTTTTCATGATATCTTACAAAACCCTTGAATTAAATATACTACCGTTATAAAATCAGGCATAGGTGATGGTCACCATATAGGTCAAGGTACAATGAGGCGAAAAGGTGCAGCTAGAGAACATTGATATCATTTATGAGCTATACAGCTGCAATCTGCTCCAGAAAGAAAGTGCATGTCAAACCATCTAATAATTAGGTCATAATAGTCTACTTCCCCAAAACAGGACAAAGTACAATTACCCAAAAATGCACATGTAGACCCCTTGGAGGTGCTTTGTGCAAAATTTGAAGACAAGATATGATACGGAAACTAAAACGGGAGACAAAATGAAACTGGGTCAGACAACGAAATGTCCATATCATCAACGGTTGCTCTGGTTTGCATAGAATGAATTATGTACTAATACAGTAAATAAAGGTGTCCAGGTAACACAAGACAAACACCATCAGCCAGATACAACAATAATTTATTGTAACCAAACACATTCAGTAAGATCACATGATACCATAATATTTTTCTGTCAGTGAGTAGTTCTCATTTAACATTAAAAATACAACTATACATCTCTGTATAAAAAACAAAGCAGGTAGTGTTGTCAAGCCAGCACTAATAATGTCCAGCGTTATCGGACTCGGTGCAGAATTATATTTGTTCCTTGTTTCTAGTACCAGACGACGTACACACAGCTTTAACAACAATTGGAAACTTTATTATAAAGCAGAAAAACTTAAATCTTTATCAAATATTTAAAGTAGCAGATGCAGATTCAACCACTAGAATATCGCAGTCGGCCGGCATTGTTTACTAGAGGGGTTGTAGTAGCGCAACTAAATTTAAACAATTTCACTTCACATTTCAACATGTTTCTATTAATTGCTAGCGTCAATTTCATAATTCTAGACATGAAGTTTACTTATTATAGTTTTAGAGCCCTATGATAGAGCATTACTGGCCCTAATTCAATTCAATTTTGAACAGTAAATGCTTTTGATTTGTTGGATCATTAACATAATCATTGTAAATGCTCTTTAGAAAAAACAACTGTTGATGTTACATATCATTTTTGAGTGAAGTACATGTTTCTAAACATGCCTTTATTATATCTGTATTTTAATTACTTACACAAACATAATTATGCCACATCTAGGGTACTGGGTAAACCATTTGGGCATCTGGCACGCCATAAAATTATAAAGTGGTGGATACAACCAAATGTAACACACATTGATACTGGATGTCAGTGAATGAACTAAAGCATCCATCTACTTCTTTCGTCATGGGATTTTATCAATATTTCATATGCTTGAGTAATATGTGCTTCCACTTCACATACATTTATTTAGTGTACACTTTCAACATTGAAAATATTTACCATTGCAATGTCACTTGTGTATATAAAACTTGAAGATGGCACTTCTAAATACATACAAACCAACAACATGCTGCTAAATATTACATCTAACAGCTAGTCGTCCATGTGTGGATAAAAGAGCATATCTGCCAGTGACCGTACATAAGATATGTCCCTTTTATTCCCTGTGTGGAGAGCTGAAAACACAACTCTTAGGTGAAGTATATGTGTACATCTAGCTTAGTACATCATCAGCTGAGTGTTGAGCCAATGTCTCTGATTTTAGCCCAGCATTGAGCCATTACTGTATTTGCCGATTGTTAGTTGTTCATTGAGCTGCTCCACCACCTTGATTTCCGTTACCAAAGCCTGCACCTGATCCACCTTGAGAGCCGTAAGCACCGGATCCTCTGCCCCAAGAACCTCCTCCAGAACTGAATCCACGACCCCCACCATTTCCTCCAGCGAACCCTCTGTTGCCTCCACCATAGCCTCCTCCTCTTGGTCCGGCACCTCCCTGGTAGCCACCTCGCCCGTAGCCTCCTCCCCTTCCATAGCTGCTTCCACCACGGTAACCTCGATTTCCGCGGAAAGTGGATGAGTCTATACGAGCAATCTTCTGTGCAGGTCCCGCAAACGGGTGTCCACTAAAAAGGCAAAATATCATACATAACTGATAAGAATATTGACTTGTGGCAATTATGTTCATAGATATCAGCACTCATACTAAGTATTTTTTATTTTGGACATGCATGTCCGAATTAAGAAATTGGGAATTTCGTCTCTAAATCTAGCCTAACTGGTAAATGCGCGGCACAAAAATTTAAAAACTTTTGCAGTTCTAGTCTATGGACATGTTCACATTATATGGTCATATTAAGAAGCCAACATAAAATCACCGATTTTTTTATGAATGAATGAATGAATGAAATCTTATATAGCGCATGTATCCAGCCGGCGGCTGTTCAGAGCGCTGTACATCGAGAGTAACTTAGCAAGGCCTGTTATCATTCAAATTCCAACTCAGTCTCCTGGGAGATATAGAGCTGAGCTGCCATTGAGGCGCATTAAGCTATTTTCATTCCAAGCGAATTCGCCTTATGTGCCAAGTACTCACACATTGTGGATTTTCTGGGGTCTCGCTGGATGGAAACTGCGCCTACGTCCATTGAGGTTCTTTTACGTCCAACTCTAGGTCAGTCAGACGAGCCATCTGATTTACGTGGTTCTCTGAGCCCCACGAGTGTATACAGCACCTGGCAGTCACCAGGCGGTCACCCATCCAATTATGAACCGGGCGCGACGTCGCCTAACTTCAGTGATGGAGCCAATCACGATGAGCGAACGCCGTATTCCGTATATAATATGACTTTAGCCTGATTGAGTCCCTTCAACCGCTATGCATTCATGCCAAGAGTGAACATCTTGTGTCTAGCAATGGTCTAGCCAACTTGCTAGTAAACTTTCTCCTCTTGAGTCACCACCACATAGTGGGTGGAGACTTAGTCAATATGAGAGTACTTCTTGAATTGTCAAGCAACATAGTTTGAATTACTTATATAATTTCATAATGAGGACGGATAATTTCAACAAAACATGAGATTTTAGTGATCATGATAAATCATCTCACCCTTCTGTAGCTTCCTGGTCCTCCTCTTCTGCAAGTCCAAAACGGGAAGCTTGAAGGTTGGACAGATTACGAACCAGTCCCATCAGTTCCGCGTCAAGTGAATCAGGCTCATTGATGCTACTTGGACTGATTGTAGCTTTGGTCACTAAAGCTTCTAGTGCAGGGCGGAGACCAACTATCTTAGCTGCAACTTTAGGTGGCATTTTCAGATTGATCCTACAACAATAGACGATGGTCAAAATAACTACTTGAAATACATTGATATTGTCAGTTGACATTTTCACATTCAAGCTATACATGTACATTTCAAAATAATATATTGAATGGTTGATATTTCTTAATTTTTAATAAAATAGTTATTAAACAAGAGCACACTCGACAATAGCCCGTCACCATTATTGAACTTAGAAGTTATTGCACCCACAAGGTCATATTTTGGACGTAAATGCAAAAAATCACAATAAATCTGCCATTTTAATTTTTTTCAGCCATTATAGAACTTGTCCAAGAAACTGCTTATTAGTGGAATGCTTAACAAATTTAGGAAGGATACGTGAAAAACTTTTCAAGTTCTCGCGATTTCAGAGTCAAATTATTGACGTAAAATGAAAAAAAATTGCCATTAATCAGCGATTTTTAATTTTTTTTCAGCCATTATCGAACTTGTACGAGAACAGCTTATTAATTCCATGCATAACAAATTTGAACAGGATATATGAAAAAAAAATTTCAAGTTATTGCGCCAACCAAGTCAAATAATTGACGTGAAATGGGAAAAATCACAATAAATCGGCCATTTTGATTTTTCTAGCCATTTTTGAACTGTTCGAGAACTGGTCATTTGTAACATGCATAACAAATTTGGTAAGGATTCATGAAGGATACATGAAAACTTTCCAAGTTATCATGCCCATAACCAAATGTGAACGCCTACGACGTCAAACTTCAATTGCAATAGCCCACCTTTTTAAATTAAAATGCGGGCTGAAAAATGATTTTGGTGAAAAACAGCTGCCAAAATAGCAGCTTGTTCTGTATTGTTCGGCTATTTGAAGCTGGAAAAAAAAAAATAATGCTGACTCAATATCCAGGTTCAAATAAAAAGACAATCAAGTTAAATTAGTTGGATACAGTAAATTTAATATAAGACACCATCAAAATGCTCTAGGACATTATATTTTACCACATTATTTTGCATCTCTACGTGTATTTAATTCAGTCAACCTCATACCTAATAAAGTATTTATTCTTCCGCAAAGGTTACACTGGAAGACTACATTTTCATACACAAAAAAAAATATATATGACCTCAGGAAAAGCATAAAAAATACAAAAAACAAACCAGTCGTCTAGAATGACGTTTTTCGTGTCGTATGTGACTTTGCGAGCACCAAACAGGAGAAGCTGCAATGGACTGACCATTGTCATCTGTTTACATGACACGGCCCTCGTACGAATCTGTCAAATAAACTCAACCAAATAAACACCCACTGCAAATTCAATAATTACTTCTACAGTCCCAATTGTATCACTTACTAAAGCACTCTGCTATAAAAAAGTGTGATCATGAGAAGATATATCACCTTATTGTATTAAATACACCAGCGTAATATATTAACCCTTCTCCTGCTATGACTGTATATACACGGGTTGAAGCTAGTTTCAAATCAAATAAAATACCATTGAAATTGATCTAATAGTTTGTGATAGATGTTCAGTTAATCGAATCATTTAATTTCAGATATGTCCTTTTTTAATACAAAGATATATTTTTCGACATTTGAAGCTGGAAATTGCGTTAGCAATTCCAGCTTCAAATGATAAAAAATACATTATAGACAATCCAGTAGGACAAGGGTTAAGCTCAATTTATTTTGATGAAAATACCATTTAGTCTTCTTTTTTCCAATAATTATACTACATGGTGCATAGGCGTACACATTATCGCTTACACTGCTAATCACAACTATATTAGTTTTTGATCGTTTTTTTTCATTCGCCTATGAGTATCAAAGCCCCGTATCAAAGACAAGATCCATTTGGATCACACAAGATTTCTATTACTTTTTTATTTGATCAACAAGACATTTTTAGGGTATATCACTCACTGAAACCACACATTTTGTTTTATAGTAATCATCTAACCATCTGGTACGGCTTGCCAGATATCAGGCATGATAAAGTCAATAATGGCAGATAGTCTGCTAATTTGAATTTAATGGACATTTTTCAGGGTATATACCTACCTAAAACCGCACATTTTGTTTTATAGTAATGGTCTAGCTATCTTGCAAATAACATGCATATTAAAGTTAATTATGGCTTAAAGTCAGCCATTTGGAATTTGATCGATTTCAGAGCATATCCCTACCTGAAATCTCACATTTTGTAATGGTCTAGCTATCTGGCACGGTTTGCCAGATATCAGGCATACTAAAGTTAATAATGGCTAATGATCAGCCATTTAAATGGGGCTAATTTCATAAACCACAAAAAGCACATCTACACCCCTTAAGGGAAGTGTGTGTGCAATACAAAATAAATCCATCCACATGTTGCTGAGATCTGCTCCGGAAACGATATGCGGACAGACAGACGGTGGACCTGACATCTGGGCTGACATCCAAAGTGACTCCAATACTTCGTCGGGCGGGGGATAAAAACATTTAATTGGGTCAAGCTGTTATTAATCACACTAATAAAGTTGATATACAATATGTGCTGGTACATAGACCGAAATTAAATTTATTTTGGACAAAGTTAGCTTTTAAATAAACATTTAGCTTTCATTTAAGGCATCTTTCCTTATTAAATCTACTCGTTCATTATTAATATTACAGTATATGTGATGACATAACAATAGTGTATTTATCTAATATTGTATTTATCTCTATATATCTATACATGTATGATTTTCATGTCATGAAATTTATCATTTATAATATTAATAGACATCACAAGAGTAAGTGCAGTGCAGCTAGAAAATGGCATACCTTTTCACCGAACACGAAGAATGGTGAATCGAAGTGTATGGCTCTGTTAGAGCAGTTGACTGAAGATTTGTGAACTAAAGCTGCCTTGCTCTCTGTGGTGAGAACTCTACGCTTTTCTCTGTGAAAGCAGACATTGGGGTACATACCCATGGACAGCAATGTCACCACCTGAAAAATTAAATACACTAAATCAACATGTCTCATCAAACAGTTTTTAAAACAGCCCTAAAATAGACATCAATTGATGGCAGGACCTCTCAGCTGTACCTTCTGTCCATCAATATCTGAAATTCTGCCTGTGTTCGTGACCTTAAAATTAGGTCAAAGTATCAAACTGGATATCTTTAAGTTTAAGCGTAGTGCACATATGGCAAAAAATGACCACATCATACAGGGGCTATCAAGTTATTGCGCTTACAAGCAGATTTTGTTCCCGTGACCTTAAAATTAAGTCAAGGGCACCAAGTATTGAAGCTGACAAGATTTGCATAGCGTACATGTGGTCCAAGTTCTAAGTCAAGGCGACATGAAGTAATCACATCGCCCGTCACTGGGGATCACTATAGTTATATTAACCCTTTAACCGCCGGTGTCGCATAACTCCCAAACATTACCCTATGCCGCCGGTGTCGCATATATAGGGTAGTTTAAAACGTCATACCAATGAGCAAGAATCATTGACCTTCATTTTGTGAGATCTGGATAATTTTCACTCACCTGAAGTTGTGGATCGCGACAGCGAGACACAACTTCAAGTGGGTAAAAATTCAGATTTTTTAATTTGGCGGTAAAAGGGTTAACCCTTTGGTTATTTGTCACCTACTTCGGCAAAATTAGATGAACGAACGAGCTATAATTATGTCAACATTCAAAAAAGATAGGTAAAACTTCTTTGAGAAAAAAGAAACAGCAGACGTGGTAGATCCGATCAAATAAATGGGATAAATAATAATAATTTTGGAATATGTCAAATCCTCCATCTACTAAAATATTTTCAATCATTTAAAGCTTTATAAAACTGAAAATAAAAACAAACAATTCAGGAACACGAGGGTTATATCATGATTTTATTCTGGTTTTCAGAAACAAATAACCCAGTTTTACCTACAAAATCATTTACCAGCAGGCATATAATCTGTGCTATTGGAATATGCACACTTTACATCCAAAATGTCCCTTGTATGTATAAGTTAAATCCTTTATAATATGTGCTATTGGAATATGCACACTTTACATCTGAAATGTCCCTTGCATGTATCCTTAAGTTATATAAATTATGTAAAACAAGAAAAAAGTAGTTTTTACCATATCCAGATTATCATCAGAGCCCATGGCATTGAAAATTTGTGGCACTAATGAATCTTCGGGGAAGTCTGCATTCACCAGGATACTGCGGAGTTGATTCTGAAATAGATAATTATTGTTAATTAAACTGCCAATTACTATTCACTTTATTTTTGAACTGAGCAAAAATGTGCATTTGCTATCTTAGCAGTGGAAGCTATAATAGGTAGTAGTTATGTTTAGGGAGTACATGTGAACACATATTATGTCTGATTTCCTACTTTAACCCTTTCAAGCCTGAATTTACCATTGTCATCTTCATCCACTACAAGCCGCAAATTTCTGTCGCAATTTTCGCCTTGTAGTGGATGAAGATGATTTGATGTGGTTTAAAAATTAACGAAAATTACCATGTATTGGTAAACCAGTTTCATGGTAATTTTCGTTCTAAAACCCTTGGTTGTAGGAAAAGTTGGTCTGTTTTCAGGGATTTAAAATGATGCCTTAATGCATCGTGAGGACTTAAAGGGTTAAAATCACACAGAGCCGACAACCACAAAATCGGTGAAGTATGTTCACATCAAGCAGTGGGTAAATTATTCTAAGACGAAAGACTATGAGACTAGTAGGCTAGGCAGGTGCCTACACATAATGATGGCAACAGCCTGGCATCTACATACCTTAGCCTCACTAGTCATGCGCAGTGTTGTCATGGCCAGCTGCTTCTGTTCACAGAAATACATTTCATTAGATTCTCCTGAAGACCTACAAATAAAGTAAAATATAATATATATATTAGCTGTAAACACATCAATAGTGAAAAACAAGTAGCTGTCACTGAAAATGATACTATCCTTCTTGCAGTTTTTTTCAATAACAGTAATGGGAAGTTGCATACATGGTGAAATAATTAATGCAATCGGTTAAATAATAAAGATGTGTATCATACATACTAGAAATTCCTACGTGTTTTTAAACAGCTGTGGCCACCCCAATTATAATGTAACGAAAAGTCTTCATTTTTTAACGTCTCCAATGTATGTGGGAATTGCACATTATCAAAAAGTGTATATGATTATTGGAAATTCCCATGTTTTTCTTTATTAAGGCAGTAGTGACCCCAATTATTATGGATTAGGCCTCATATTCAAACTTAAGCAAAAAGTGTTGGACTAATAGGAATTTTTCTTCAATTGGGTAAATATTGGTGAGCGAATCGTGCTTACAACGAATTGTGTCTGTATGCACGGACATACAGACGAAGGGTTATTTTAAGTCCCTCGTCCTTCTATGAACAAGTGATATTATTAGACAAAATCTCAACCTTCAATTATATTACTATACCAATATATTACTATGACAAAATGTTTTTGAATTGGTCATTATGATTTCATGCAAATTCTGTTCCAGCAGAAATTGCCAACATATTGTAAAGACAAGAAATTGCTTATGCTAACCCCGCAGAATATTAGTCGCAATAGCCCATGTTTAAAAAAACATAAAAGACGGCTAAAAAAACAAACTGCATTTCAACAGTACATACCTGGCTTCTTCCCATGCAGTGTATGCATTTAGCAAGGCGATGTGATCACTGCACCTGTTCCCAGCAAAACTCTTGTGTACCCATCCCAACCGGCGACGATCGGTGGGCATGACAAACGGCTCAGGGAAAGTGCTGCTAGCTGCAATTGTGCACATGGCATCACCGCAACTGTAAGACAAGATAAAATTATGCATTTGTGATTCATGCAGAGCACTTTAACAAATATGCTACTGGTATGTAATAAAATAACACCTCTAAATATTTATTTGTTGAATAAATTGCCTGACTTGATAAAATATTTAGGAAAAAACTTACTAGAATATACATCCATATACAATCATCTTGCCAAGTCTGGGCTCAATTGGCAACCGAGCAAGAATTCTTCCAAGTGGAGTCAGCTCATCATGGTTATCAAGAGCTCTCATTTCTGTAGGAGGTAATCACACATTTTGTAAAATCAATTAAATTTGCAAGCAAAGCAACATTTTTTTAAAGCTCAGGATAGGGAATTTCAAGTCATTTTAAAGAATTTCGAACACTGAAAAGCAATATATTTTGCATTCTAATAAAACATTTTTTGGAATAAATATAAATAATGTACTATTTGCCCACAGACTGCCAGAAGTGACGCTACTTTTTATCAATGTCATAGAACATGTGCGCGGTATTTATGGCTGGAGCACTGTTTAAGTCATCTGTCTGTCTGATCTCTGATCAGAGTGAAATCAGCCGTGAAAAGTCAGTAGTTATGTCACAGTTAGCATGGTGATAAACTTTTTCACTTTGAATAAATGTGAGATTTCAACAGTCATGTCTCCAGTTAATAACCTGTGATGTACTGTAGCCAATTTCATGCTCACTAATCACACTTGATGGCTAGGTCAGACGTGTGCATATCTTCTGTTAATAACAACACTCTATTGCCTCTACAGTGAATCATCATAGGCTGTAGACTGTTATCGGCGTTGCAGAATACAGAACATGCTTTAAACACTCTTTGTTAGTGGACCAGTCATGTAAGATCTCAAAACGTATCAAAGTAAATTAAAAATTTCTAATTAAATATATATGCATTATATACATTCAAGTAAAAAATATTACTTTATTCCTTTGAAGCTGAAAATCTTGAAAATAAAATAAAAATACTACAGAACGTCAGCATTGTGAAGTTCAAATGGAATATAAAAGTGAAACAAAAAAAGACAAACCTTTCAGTAAAGCTTCTGCTTCAATTACTGCATCAATGGGAGGGGGTTCAACTGCCTTAGCCAGGAATAGACCAATGGGTCCAAGTCTGAGTAGTTTGATGGATAGAGCCAGCTCGTGTAGCGGTGTACGGAATATCTCTGGTGTGGTATGTTCATCCAACCTGGAAAATATGAAGTCTTATTTCACAAAGATACAAAATATTAGAAATTACCAAATGTTTTGAGAATATTTGTTTATTTCATGACTATTCACCTTCTAGTACAAGGGAAATTTTGAATTATCCCATTTCAAATGGGGTAGCATTATTTTAATTACATAACATCTAAACTGTATTATTTTCTGGAAAACTAAATCTATGAATAGATAATGGTAAACTTACTGTGCAAATCGATTCCTGCTAATCATGTGGAAGCAATAGCCAGCACGCACACGACCTGCTCGTCCTTTGCGCTGTGTCAAATTGGTACGAGAGGCCCACACAGTGGCATAGTTGGTCATGTTGTTGTGGGAAGTGAACAACTTCATCTTTGCCCTGAAATAAGTGATATCGATATCAATTTCAAGGCAAAAAGCCCAAAGTGGATTTTTATACATAACTACATCATAGAATGCCTATAGTATTATGTCACCTGGAAAAAAAAGTGTATTTAATTATTGATTAATTGGGTAAGATAGATTGCTTCATTTGACAATCTTGGTAATTGTCATCCATTCTGTTATATATTCAGTCAGTAGCCTGCGGATTCGCAAGCAAACCATGAAATGGTGCAGCGACGAAGTGTTTACAAATCGCAGAATGGCGAAGTGAGAAAGTTTTTTAATTCTAAAACTATTGATTGTTAGGAGAAAATATATTTCAATACATAAAGGCATAATATAAAGTGCTATAATTGCCATTCGCCTAAATGTTATTACTGGTTATAAAATGTCTGAAGTATATATAGTTCTTGTTATTAATAATGATTCATTATAAATCAATGCCGTTTATCGCCATCGCCAGAGTCAGTTATGGAAGTGTAGCACTCTGATGAGGTAGAAAAAAACAATGGCATCTGTCTTTCATACATGACATAATTGAGGATAAGTTACTAAATTACATGTTCAGTTATATTGAACATTATATTAAACCTTTTATTTTACACTTTTAATATCGTAATCGGACTACTAGGCTGTTTAATATGCATTGAATCTCTTTTTATGCTATCAAAGTCAATGTACTAACACCTGACACTTATCCTCAGACATGTCCGAGCCTAGTGTGTCATATCCGCAGGAACAACATATCTCGATGGTCTAAAACAATAGTGGGTCAAGTCCACTTGACAGCGAAATTGTGTTTATCTTTTTGCTTAGAACTACAGTCTGCTAAATCCACTTATCAGCCTGTATACTTGGACTTATACTGATGAAACACACAGCGATTGAAATTTGATAGTAGATCAAGTGAAGTTATCACAGTATTTTTTCCTTCCAAAACGATTTACAGAAGCAAAATTGGGATCAACAAGACACCAAGTTGACTTAGCTCATTGTTGCTCCAGGAACACAGAATATGCAGAGATTGTTCCTAGATCAACAATGAACTAAGTCCAGGCATTTCCCCTGTGTTGTCTCCACAAGTCTCAGAATAACAATGCGCAAAGTGCACTTGCGCCGTTTTTGTCTCAGAAACAGAGCCCATAAGCATATAGCACCAGAAGAAGAATGTGTCAAGTCGACATGGTCCTGTGTTGGACAGATATTATGCTGATATGTGCTCCTTTTCACGAGAATAACAATGTGCTAAGTCGACTTGATCTGTTGTGTTAATCTGAATTTGGAATAAATTCAAACTTTATACATATTATAGTTGACTTAGCCAGTTATTATTTTGAAGGCAAAAAATGTCACTTAGCACACTATTGTTTTAACCCATCGATCTATGGATTGAACTTTAATGTGGAGCCTAGTGTGACTTATACTCCACTGCGACTTATAGGCTGGAAAATACAGCATTTTGAGGCCTGGGATAAGGTGATGCATTATAATATTTTCTTTTGCACAATAGCTGTAACCCAAAACTTATAAATTACATTAATGAACACAATTTAAGTCAAAACATAATATGAATCAAGCTAATTATTTGATTATTTTCTATCAAATGTTTGAATAATAAACATAAATTATAGAAACGGCATGATTAGCACTTTGAGGGTTATTACTGAAATATGTCTTCAATGATAGCTACCATGAGCAAATAAAAAACAAACTGGCTTAATTTCTTACATTGGCACATTTTAAAACTGTACATATGTAAATGTATTAAAGAAATAAAAGTTAAAACCATACAGCCATGGAAATTTTTTTTTAGCTGTTTAGTTACCAATTCGGTTACCAGAAATATAATAATTCTAGCCCTTGCACTTCAAAGTGGGCACACCTACTATTTTGTACACACAGCTTCACAAGACAATTGCACATTTAGTTCATCTAAAAAAACCAGTTGGCATGTATCAGTACTGGGTAGGTTATCAAGGTGTTGCTAAATAACACATATCACACATTCAACAATTCAGCACGAGAGTAAATTTCACAAACAAGATGACTTACTTGCAGCTGTCAATCACAAAGACAACATCATCGATAGTCACACTGGTTTCAGCAATATTGGTGGAGAGTATGATCTGAAAATAAAAAAATGCCCACTTGGTAGTGATACTGCATAACATGATCAATCAACATGGAAAATCAACTGGTTAGCACAACATTGCTACAAAAAAATACTTCTGATAAAATTTAATAGGCACAACACAAAGTTTGTATATCAATTTAATCACTTTGGTATTTTATTTTTAACTAAAGATGATTTGTCTCAAATTACAATAAGTCCTGAGCAGCGAACTGCATGTATATGTATATTAACCCTTACGGCGCGGGGAAAGACTTTAATCGACAGAATCTGACGTCTTTAGACGTCAGATACTGATGACTAAAGTCGATCCCCGCACTGTAAGAGTAAAAATATTTTTAATGGCTGTAGACCTATAACATAGGTATTCAAATTAACCGGAAATAGCTAACTGAGACATCTATGATGATTTCAAACTGAAAAAAACGATGTTTTTCACAAATTAATTTAGAGCTTTCAGGGTTAATATCCTACCTTGGTGCATCCCTGTGGAACAGGCTCAAAAACTTTACGTTGCTCATCACGTGGCACCTGAGAGTGCAGAGGCAAGATCTTGTATTTACCGTGCACACCTGGTAAAATGATTTTAGAAATCTTATTTAATTTTGTAGCATCAATTGTCTTTATATACAAGTACATTATTATAGAATATCTGTCAATTTTAATTCGCAGGCTAAGGTTTAATCAACAAAATATCTAGCTGAAGGGAGATTTTCATTTATAACTTACAGCACATCTGTTAGAAATAAACAGTTAGAAATAAACATACTTATGCATACTCATACAATATTTAGATTGTTCTGAATAGAAGCTCATCATATGGGTATTGCTATACCTTTGACCATACCTACCCATAAAAAAGCATTATTGTGTTCCTCGACTTATTAAGAAGGAGAGAGCGTAATTACGTAGCACATCTTGCTCAGAAAAAAGACATTAAAAAACTTTTTACAATCATATACATGCCAGTTTGGGCTGTACACTTTTTATAGAGCTTCCCTTCACATTCATGTATCTACAACCTGTATGTTTTATATAGCATGATCTTTTTATTTCTCACGCCAGTGTAATTTCCCACATAAAATTAGGGCAACATGATCCCAGTTGTGTTTTGCTGTTGATCGCGACAAACGTCATTCAGTGGCAACACTGATTAAATAAAGGAAAAGGCCACACCTAAAAAATCTCCTCCTCTGTCTCATCTATAGATTCAATGTTTTTTATATAGACTTAGCCTACTTTGCAGACAAACCACGGCACAGTAGCTATCAATTAGAAATCGGTAATCGCCAGATACACGGCAATAGCTTGTGTGTGCATGCACTTTTCGTTTTTCTACTTCTAGATTCTATAGCATTTAAAGCTAGTAATATGCACACATGTGCAAGATAGTATATTTTTACCCATCTCCATATATTAGTATTAGGGATACACTGTCTAAAAGTATTAATGGGTATCATATATAGAGGAGGTGGTAGATACATTGCAATATGGTGAAAATAGTTCACGCAATATATAAACCCTAACAAACAAAGCATCGTAGATGATATTATGCCAGCTCCACTGCAACCCAGGTATAAGCCTAGATGTCGCATCTGAAATTTGGCAGTTATTTGGACGGTTATATCTAAGACTTGGCCTCGAATAATCAGGTTGAAAATAATAATGTTTTTTAGAATCAATAGCATTTCAGCTACGAGATCGCATGCTGAGCTCATTTTCAGCAGTTATTAAAACGTTATGGATATTTTTCGGGGCTTGGGGTCGAGATCGCTCTCTCAGTCACCGCCATGTTGAAAAACGTTGATTTTTTCGGGTAAGACGAATACAGCAATCCACGGCCTGAATGAGGACGTCACGGCTACTGCTTAACCAGCATACATGAGCCGCTGCAAGAACGATGTGTTAATGCTGGCCGGCTCTATGCGAAGTCGAGGCATCAATAGGCAAGCATTGCAACAGCGCTGGGGTACAGCAGCCCGCAATTTTCAAATTGATTAAGAAAAGACGATTATTTCTGGCGTATAGGCAGCGTGTCGCTCTTTATTCAGCGTATCGGCAGCGTGTCGGCAATATTAGTAGCGTAGCGGCAGCAAAAAAGGGCCTGGTTAGAACACTGCATCTACACTCTATTTAAATTGAACTATTTTACTAAATGAGAAGCTACACAAATTATTCCATCGCTTTCAATGACAGTTCATTCAGAATGTACTCATACCAAAGAAAGGATGATCCTGCAGATGCCTCATCAACAAGAAAATGAGATTCCAACCAGGTAGAAACACCAGAACAGCTCCAGGTACACCAAGATCAGAGATGTACTTCAGCAAAACCTGTCAAATATAATTAATAATAATATGATACATATGTTTTTACTCATGTTTTGAGTTAAGGTCAAATTTAGTACTGGTAGTACTGGTAGACAACATTTTTGCAAAAAGGTAATCACCAAAAACAAAACACAAAAGTTCTAGAAAGAGTTGTTCGGAAACAAGCACGAAAGCAACCCTCCGTTATCGCTCGACCACTTTTAAAAATTGTTTGCTCCCAAAAGTTATTCAGGTCATTGGCTGTGTATATTTGCCAAATAAGAAGACAATCTGCTGGAAATTTTGTTAAAAAAAAAATGGCCGACTGGCAGTCATTTTGGATTTTTTAGTGTGAAATTTGTCATGGGTTATCCTTGTGTGAGACATTACATTTTGTCTTATATTCATGGTCCAGTCATTTTGCATTTCTTCAGTCAAGTAAATATTACAAAATTCAAAATGGCCGCTAAACAGCCATTTTGAAATTGTTTGATTCCAAAAGTTAATCAGGTCATTGGCTGACATAGCTGAAGATATTTGCCAAATTAAAAGAAGATCTGATGGCAACTTTTTCCTGAAATGCGCTAACGAGAATTTCTTCATTAGTGGCCATAGTAATTAAAGGTTTGATGATATGGGGATCAAAATGTTACCAAAACAATTCCCCAGTGGTATGTGATGGCTATGTGAAGTATGAGGAAGCAGAAGTTGATAGATTAGTAGCTATCTTGAAAACAAATAACTGCGGCGGCGGACCATGTGGAATACAGTAAGCAGCCTGCCTCGGCGAGGGCTGCTTAATTATTATTACTGCATGTACATAAGAGTAGTCTGTTTTAAATGACCTCATGTCTTGGAACCATATTTTCCAATCCCCCAGTATGTTTCCAAATATCAAAAAAAAAAGGATTTATACCGTATTTATACCACGTTGCTCATGGAACCACTTTTCGGAAGTGCTGCAGGTGGTTCGCTCAGCAAAGCTCTACTGTTTATCTTAACTCATATTCATGCCAAAGTTGATACAAATATACATCTGAATAGCTTTCTATTTCTGAATCAACTATAGAATTTTCATGCTTTTCTTGACTTACATCTAGTAGCTCAAATGAGATTTCCTTCTCACTCAGTCTGGACAAGGCCAATTTAGTTGATTCCAAATATTGATTGCCAACAACCAAGTTACAGTTTTCCTGAAAAAAGAATATGCTAAATTATGTCATGTGATTGTCATTGTGATTAAAACATTAAATAACAAAAAGTAAAATTCTTCATACAGTATGGAAATATAATATGAAATAATTCAAATATTTCAGTTGATCTTTTGGTATATTTTATTATGTAGGCCTATAAAAGTTCCCTACACACCATCTATTTTCAAATTGCATCGCAACAAAAGTCTTTTTAAATCCGTTTTATCAGCTGATTAAATCACTGTTATTGGGAATGAAATAATGTCTAAACATCAAGATTTGTAAATGTTCTGTCTCAAATTAAACAAATATGAGTAATTTTCAACCACTTGAGGTTGTGGATTGTGGTAGCAAGATACAACATCAAGTGGTTGAAAATTTAAATAAACTAGATGTAAGTGTTTACCATGTAAACACCCAAGAAGGCTCCCCCTCCCACTTTTCAAATAAGAGTTATACATTTATTATAATTTTTGCAGATAATCAATTTGTACACGTAATTATCAAGTAATATTATGAGGCAGAGGCTAGCAGCTTTAGGCTAGGGTGATAAGGTTCTAATTTGACGATAAAAGACTAAAGATGGCCGCCATGACCCGGATATTTTCCAAAACTTTTTGAAAAATTATTGCAGTCTAGAAAATACTACTACTATGCAGTATTTTGAATATTGAGTATATCGGATAAGCGGCTTTGAAGTTATCAGGGTGACAAGGTCCTAATTTGACGAAAAAAGATTAAAGATGGCCGCCATGACCAGAATAATCCCCCGAACTTTCTTAAAAATTGATGCAGCCTAGGAATTAATAGTTGCATCCAGTATGTTGAACACAAACAAAGCAAATCGAAAAAACGGTTTTGTAGATATCAGGGTGACAAGGTCATAATTTGACGAAAAAATATTAAAGATGGTCGCCATGACCCGAATATTTTCCCAAACTTTCTGAAAAATTGATAAAGCCTAGGAATTAATACTTGCATCCAGTATGTTGAACACACAGTGAATCGAAAAAGCGGTTTTGTAGATATCAGGGTGACAAGGTCCTAATTTGATGAAAAAAGATTAAAGTTTGCCGCCATGACCCGTGTATTCTTCCGAAGTTTGATGGAGGCTAGGAATTAATACTACTATGCAGTATTTTTAATATTGAGTATATCGGGTAAGTAGCTTTAAAGTTATCAGGGAGACAAGGTTCTAATTTTACGAAAAAAAATTAAAGATAGCCGTCGTGACCCGAATATTTTCACAAATTTGCTGAAAAATTGATGCAGCCTAGAAATTAATATTTGCATCCAGTATGTTGAACACAAAAAGAATCGAAAAAGCGGTTTGGTAGATATCAGGGTGACAAGGTCCTAATTTGACGAAAAAGAATAAAGATGGCCGCCGTGACGCGAATATTTTCACAAATTTTCTGAAAAATTGATGCAGCCTAGGAATAAATACTTGTATCCAGTATGTTGAACACCAAATGAATTGAAAAAGCGGTTTTGTAGATATCAGGGTGACATGGATGAGAGGCGGTGTCCAAGCCCGCAAACTAAAAGCCTCCCCCTGGTAGGGGGGAGCCTTAATTACCTTTGCAGGACAAGGGTTAAGTTCTAAGTACTTATTATGAAATCGGCCAATCATAAAAAATGTGGCAAGAAAAAATCGAGGCTTTTTTGATTTATTCAAAGTCAATTTTCCAATTTCAAAGATTTTCCATGACGAGCCTCAAAGTCCATGTCTTTCCAAGCATGGAAAAGGTAATACTAAATTTCATGACTACATATGTGCGGGAACCCAGATATACATTTATTTAATATAAAAAAGAGGATTATCTCCACAATAACAGTACCTCTTTGTCTACTTCAGCTTCCACTTCATCTTCTTCTTTGTCCTTTTTCCTTTTCCTCTCTGGTTCAGGAGGATTGAAGTTTAAGAGCTGGATCATGTCCTCGAGAAAGTATTCTATAACAGAAAATGAGACAAAATCATAAGCAGAGATGATATTTGATCACAATTAAGCTCTAATCATAGTGGTCCCCCTCTTTCTATTCTATTGTAAATTTGTTGTATAACTACTGACACATAACAAAACATTTGTTGTACGGTCCAGGGTAATCAAATTGGTAGAGCAGAGAATTGACAAAAACAGACAGAGATTTTCTAATACAGAACAGCCTGTGACAGAGCGGTTGGCAGCTGGAGACAATTTTAAAACTGTGACAGTCAGATACTGTGCCAGATATGTAAAGGTCCAATACAAGTTGAAAAGCTGAAACCACTTACTTACCGCACCAGCAGTAAATTAGGAACTGTCAAAGTTGGAAATTACAAGCAAATATTAGCGGCTGATGTATGTGAGAAGGTGGTCTGTGAATATTTCCCGTCACATTTAGATTTATTCCATTGCATTTGAAAGCCCTGTTGGCCGGCAGGGCTCTGCAGAAATCACAGTTTTTGCTGACTGTAGACATTTGTCAGTGCGGCGCTGGTATAAAACAGTGCGATGCGGATTCACACTTTGTGTAGAGCCCTACCGGCCAACAGAGTCAATGGTTAGTTATAGCTGTCATTTAGTGAGGTTTTGTTTCTGGCAAAACAAATTTAAACTTCTGTACATGAGAAGGATAGGGTGCACATCATACAAGTTCAAAGAGAAGAATTTGGTTCGAATCCTGCTCCCTGAAATCAACAGTGATACAGCAAAGTGGAGATTCTTATGTTTGGCGGTTGCTATGGTGAGTGTTATCCCCCAAAAAATGGTGAAGATCGAAACCAATATTTGCAATTGCAATTTTGGCAGTCAACGGCAGCCCCCAGTCCATGACAGCCTTCAAATATTCAAAGATCATCGCTATCTATTTCACAAGTAGTGGCACGGCATGCTTTGCATCACACGATACGTTAAACAAACCATGGTTTAATATTAGGTCAACATCTCAGACAATGGTACTAAATAAAAACTATAGCATCGTCCCAACTCTCGGGAAACACCACAGGTATATAGAGCCTACCACTATTTGCTCAATACCGGGTCAACATCGGCAGCAGTATGCGTTATTGGGGTCCAACAGACTAGTGTTCTTCCAGCAATGGACATTCTGAGACTACCTGTCTAGAATTTGCAATAGGAAATGTAATCAGTGATATCGAGCTATATTTGGTCGACACATTTCTATCATTCTAATATCATGTCCAAATGGCCCTACCTTGGTGCCCAATTTAAACACTCAGATATAACTTGTATCAAATCATTATTAAAGATGAGCAGAGGAGTGTGAATTAGTTGTAGCCAAATTCCGTCATCTATTGCCTGCTGCTGTGAAAGGTGGCGAACCTGCCAAGCGCGTTGTCAAGTGGCCAGAAGTGAGAGGGGGGGGGGGGGGCTTGCATTACAAGCAGACACGACACACTGACCAATGCATTTTGACTTGCCAGTGGTTCAACATCGACCAAGCATTGAGTTAGTCTGTTGTGTTGACTGCCCAGTGTGTTTTTGTCGCGTGTCCCCAATACATTATTCATTTAATATATAGTTGAATAATTTGGCGAATTTTTTTTGCAGTAGTGCTGTATACGCCTACTTAACGCTAGCGCTGATAACAGAGATGTTATATACATGACTAAATTACTGCTAGATCAGTGACCGTTTTATTTGTTGACAAAAGGTGTCAAGTTCACTAATTGCGGAGCCCTCAAAAAATATACTTATTTCTAAATCTATGTATAATACGAGGTGCATTTTTGGGACATCAATAGCCAAGAAAAAACATTGCACTATACACGAGATTATACAGTATTAAGGTACTATCTGACTTAGAACAACATGTCGTTGGCTACATAATTAAATAAGTTGTCAGAGGAGCTGTGAAGCCCAAAACACTTATAAACCAACTAAACGTGATGTGGTGCAGCAAAAGTGAATTAAAAATTGATAGTAAATAATTACAGAAAAAACTACCATAAAAGCACAAAGTGGCTGGTGTTTAGTAATCCACATAATGGACAAGTGTGTTAAAAAATTAAAAAGGATAAGTTCTATATCAGCCACACAGGCCATGAAATGCGGTAATAGGAAAGCACTAGCGGAATAGAAGCACAAATACTACGGATAGTCTACTTTTTTATATATAGTGCCATGCCACTGCTTATTTTAATAATTGTGAGTAAATACTGCCTTTGCAGAGCAAAATACATGTAGTTTATGTACTAATACTGCGTCAGGCTACATAGCTTGAAAGGGCTATCTGATATAATGGGCTTTCTCGCAATATTAAATTGTACACCGACCTTGTACTGGATGTACCCTGCCATGCACTTCAACAATGTTTGCAGCACCAAAGTATTCCGCAAACAGACTGGTGTCGATTGTAGCTGACATCAGAACAACTCTCATATCACTGAAAGCGTTCAGCATATCACGCAGTACCACCATGAGAAAATCAGTCTACGAAAAAAGAAAGCAAGATACTGTAAACAGGAAAGTATTGGCGCCCATGTTTTTTTTTGGGGGGGGGGGGAGGGATAAATCCATCAATATTAATTTATTTTTCATGTAGTCAAGATGTGAAAGATTATGAAAACATGTATTTTAAAGTTAACCTTTATTAATATACAAATATCTAGCACTTTATATATGAAATATATTTAAAAAAAAAACATATATTAGATTAGGTTGCTGTAGTTCACATATTCCTCGTAAAGACTTATAATATGGTTTATTAAAATACCCCTCACATTGATGTCTCTTTCGTGAATTTCATCCACTATCACATGAGATATTCCTCTCAAACCATTCTCTAATTTCCTCAGAAGAGTTCCTACAAAAGCAGATCTCATTAATTAAAATAGATCAAGAGATATTTGAGTAAATTGTATACTGAGAATTTATTTTAACAAATTTCTTCATTTTATTATGACATACTTACCAACAGTACAATAAAGCATGCCACCATAAGGTCTTGGTAACACAGAATCAAAGCGAACACTGTAACCAGTTGTTACGCCTAAAGTTTCTGCTCTTTCTTCAGCAACCCTTTCTGCTATAGTGACTGCACTGATACGACGGGGCTGCAAGCAAAAACCATAAAATATAACTGATTAGTTTCTTAATTAACACTTCTTATCCATTTGTAGCTGGAAATGCTGAGTCACTTTCTATAGGAGGCTGGCAACATAGTATACAGACAACATTGATCCAGTGCTGATTTAATGTTGGCCAGACAGTTCAAGAGTTGTGGAACAATCACCAGCACTGGCTTGTGTTTGCTGCAATTGTTTCAGAAATTCCAGATATTTTTAAACAGCCAGATGACATGGTGGTAACTAATAAGTCTGCCATCTTCATGATTAAATAAAAATGGCATGATGACTGTTCTGCGGTTTAATTTAAAATTTAATACTTCTATATTTTATTTATATATTCTGGATGGTTTCGTTCACCTTGAGGGAATTAAGCCAGTGAAAAAAAATTGGGGGTTAGTCAGGACTGCTTAAAATAATGTAAAATATAGAAAAAACTCACTTTATATAACAAAAAAAAAGTTTTACCTGAGTGATAATGATGTTGCAATCAGCTCCTTGTCCTCTCTCAATGAATGAATCCAAAATAAACTGAGGGACCTGTTTTGTATCAAATTAAATAGAAAAGATCACAAAATTAGGAGATCTAGAAAAAGCACACTGATCTAATGTGCATCTAGAGATAAACAGTTATTTCACCAAAGTTTATAATATGATAATATGACATCTCTATATCAGAGTTCAGCATTAGGAAATCAACGAAACCTTGCCATATAGTAAAATCAGTAGAGGAGCTTAATAAATGTGAGAAACAGGATCTGCCACGATATTGGCACATTCAACTTATATGTATTTATATAAAGCAAGAACAATATTTTAATAAAGTTTTAAAATAAATACTAGAAATTACAACATTATTTTTTTTTAAATAATTAGTATTTCTCGTATTAATCATGAATATCTTTCATTAATCCATCCAATACAAGTTATCGGCAAGCTCCAGCTCATTTACATAATATATGTGCATGCACAGTGTGCCAGAAAATACTCCACAAGTGTTTGAGTCGCTCAAGGCACATTCAAGGACGACTGATGGTCATGCTGAATGAGGTCTTTAAAATGAATTCCCACAAACAGCATATGTCTTGATCAGCACCAGCATACAGTTATGTACACACAGCATATGCTGCATCAGCACAACCAAGGTGTATGTAGCATCATAGCATTTTCCACAATCAGCGGGATACCAATAAGTATTAAAACATTTTTAAACATACAAAAGAACAGGTTAGATGAAAACTGCTTTGCATTTGACGTCACATAGACCTACCTGTGTGGTCTTACCAGACCCAGTTTCACCACGAACAATGGTAACAGAATTTCTGCTGATGGTATCAAGAATCTCTTCGCGTGAACTAGCCACTGGCAGCTTAGCTCGTGCCTCACGCATCTATAAGCCAAAAAAGACTAAACAAACCACTTAAAGGAAACATGCAAATGTATGTAAAAAGTAGGTATTTATCCTAATAATACCTGCTCTATTATTAGATATATAATTTAAAAAAATGTTTGTACTTAACTTTATCTATATTTAGCTCCAGGGTAGCTGATATAATAAAAAATTATGTCCTGCGACATGGACACATAAATTTCACTTCATAAGATTCTAGTAGAATTAAAGATGAATTTAGCTGATTGTACACATAATTAGTTTCTGTTCTGATCCACAGATTTTCAGATGACTAAATGTTTGATTCTAAAAGAATGGTTCAACATAATTGTACACTAAACATAAAACTTACCCTTTCAATGTGTGGCCCTTCAATCATTCTGTGCTGATTGTATAGCTCTCTATTTATTTCCTGCATACTCATCTAAAAAAATTGAATATTATTTATAGGAATGAAAACTATTTAAGGCCACTATGTTTTTTTTCTCTGTTTCAAATGAGTGCAAGCATTAGATTTAGGCAGCGCATTACTAAAAATAACAAGTGTTTTTTTCTGCCCAGCGCGTGCATTGGATTGCTGCCAATTTCTGAAAAAAAACCCAGTTAATTTCAAAATAGATCAATTTTTTTATTATTTTGTAACCCTTATTCACTTTTCTAGAAATTAGTCCAATGTTTTTTTTTCTCTTCGCCCTTATTGGCTTCTCCAAAAATAGGTTCAATGGTTTTTTTCACAAATTTTTTTTACTGCTCTCCCTGATAAGATGTTGGATTTATTCTGATCTCAAACAGAGAAACTAGATTTGCCTGAGGGGCAAAGCTTGCGTCTCCACCCGCCCCACATAGTACATTAATTATAGAGAAATACAGTGCTGTCACCAAATTTTTATGTAAACCACATAAAAATGTGATGTCAGAATCACACCAAAATCTAATCAACATATGGCCAGGGTAAGTTGCTTCCTTCGAACAAATCGGTGAAGCAGTTCAATCTCTTCAGAATAACATGTGATTCGTCGGCCATCTTGAATTTTGTTGAAAAAATTTAAAAACAATTCTCCTGACTTTTTTCTCAGGGCCACTGAGCATACACAAAAGATAAAATTTGAGCTGTAAAACCATATTACCAAATTTAGATAACAGCCAAAATAAGCAAAACTGAAATATCCGCTAAAATTCTGAAACGTAAAAAAATCAAAGTTTTTATTATCAGAATCACACCAAAAACTAATCAGCACATGTGCAGAGTATGTCTTTCCTTTCAACTGAACATGAAACAAATCCATAAAGCGGTTCAAGCTCTAGAGAGCGACATTTTGGCGGCCATCTTGGATTTTGTTGAAGAAGCTGAGAAACGCCAAAAAAAATTTAACAGGGCAAATCTCCTAGGGCCAATCTGCATACTAAAAATATTTAGAAATAATCCGAGTAGGGGTGTTTGGCTATATTGCCAAATTTTGATGATGGCCACAATGAGCAGAACAGAAATATCCGCTAAAATTCTAAAACGTAACAAAATCAAAGTTTTTATTATCAGAATCACACCAATAATTTCCAGCTCACTGCCAGGGTAAGGTCTTTCCTTTAAACCAAACATGAAACAAATCGATGAAGCGGTTCAAGCTGTAGCGTGCGCTATAGGATTTTGGCGGCCATGTTGGATTTTGTTGAAGAAACTGAAAAACGCAAAAAAAAAAATTACCAGGCAATTTCCCCAGGGCCAGTATGCATACTGCAAATATTTGGTGGTGGCGGGCGGACTGAGCAAAAAAAAAAGTCTCCACTACCACATAGTGGGTGGAGACTTAATTAAACATAGTGGCCTAATGTTCACGATAAAAAGTTTTTAATAGAAACTATTTTTTTAAACATTTTTCTCTGAAAAACAATAGACACAATAATGTTCTAAGAATATTAATAAATAATGTTAACTGCACCAATAAAATAATGAAATATAACCAATTAGAGTTTAAAATAGATATTTTTAGGGGAATAACTGTATTTACTGTAGACATTGGACCCTCATCTATGTTACATGACTGCCAGGCATTCCAGTTAGGTTGAGGTGGAGACCAAGTCACAATTCCACTTTTTGTCTGTGGGTGAGAATCTGTAAACTCATCAAGCTTCACTTGTGAAAGCAGAGACTTGGGTTCTTCAACAGTCGCTCCCTCCTCCTGAAAACAACAAAAAACATTTGATAACTGAAACCGGAATTGTTTCTATGTATTTAAATTTTTTATTCCAATTAAATTAAAACATATTGAAGAATATATTTTAGGCCAGGAACAACCTATTTTGATAAAGAGTGCCAGATCTTTTGCTGCATAATCCCCAATCATTTTTACTCTTTGGAAGGTGTGGGGTGGGTTACATGACACATGCAGAATATACATACTCAGAAGTTTTGTTCATACACAGCTACATTTCAAAAATGGGGAACATGGCAAAAATTATTTTTTCAAACAATGTTAGATGACATACAGCTTGTTAACCACAATACACACAGTATTGTCGTTCTCACTCTACATGCTGTACAGAACTACCACAGTCAGCCAAGGGCCCAGCTCAGGACCGGCTGATCGCTGGCATCTTTGCCAAGCCAGTTAAAGTCTTCCTGTATATATATTATATCCAGTATAAACACGTGTCAAAGTCAACACGAGCGATTGAACCGATGTCGACCTAATGTTAGACGTGAGCGTCTGGTCAACCAGCAAACAAGACGTCAAGCTGCTGCTGATTTACTGCTTGTCTACCTTCTGTGATATTGGCGCAGCAACTGACCGCAGCTCATGTTGCACATTTCTGTGAGCAGGAAATGTGAGACATTGACCCAATTTTGTCCAATTAATGTCGAATCACAGCAGTCACCTGGCAAGTTTCCAGATTTAGGAAGAAGTTATAATCTTTTAAAATATCTACAGTGGACGCGATCAACATATGTTGTGGAGGCCAGGAAATGGTGCTGGCATGGCCCCCCACACTGTCTTAGCTAGGATTAAACAAATGCTGTCTTTTTTTCAACTTTTGCATAACTGCCCTTTGCATTTCCTCCTTTGTGGCTTAATTTGGACAATTTTTGCTTGTCATTTTCACAAGGGTTTTCAGTGAGGTTATACCCTTCCAGAAGACGGGTGCATGGGTCGCTGGCTAACACCTTGTGGTAACTGATAACTAGGATCTAAGTAAAAACTGCGTGAATCTCGTGTTTGCACACCCTAATTTGTGCCATGAGAACAGCAACAGAATCACAATATCTAAGTAAGTGTGAATTATTGAATTAGTGGAGCAAATTTTATTAGGTGTTTTGGTAATAGCCAATTTGATCAGTATCCAAATTAAATTAACAAGCATTTGCCATGAAAATTCCCAGGTAATTTTATTCTGTATCTCAATGTGGGTTAAACATATGAGCACATGTCAATGGTTTTAAGCTTGAAATATTCTAACTTATCTCTCATACAACTCCTTCTTATCAGTTTTTTTCACAAGCTGTCATAAAATGTCAAATTTAATTATTTAGTGATAAACTGGTTGAAGAAAAAAATGCAAAGATTTTATAAATCAATAATAAATTGACAATTTGACATAGAGCACAATTATTGATATTGGAGGTCTTACATCGACAGGCTTGATCTCATAACGTTCCAGCACATGGTCCACCTGCTGTTCAAGCTCCGCACTAATTGCCACTTCATATTGAGGAAGCTAAAACAAAAAGATCACATTAAAGCAATATCTGAACTTTACAAGCTCAATTTGTAAAGCATAAAAATTATATAAATCAAAAAATTTAAATTGCAAGGTATTTGAATGTAAATCACACCTCATCATCTTTCTTTTTCTTTTTCATCCCAGTAAATGATTCGATTACTCCAAGATGAAATAGTTGCCTGATTAAAGACAGTGCGCAGGACTTGGATGCAATCTGTTTGTTAGATCCATGCTCTCTGGACGTCAAGTCTACAAATAAATGAAAATTGCATAAGCTAATGACTACATTTACCTGATACACGTAGATAGAATCAAGCCTATTCTGAAAAATTAACGTAAACAATGTATCATAATATAGATGAATAAGCTGCATTATAAAGCAGTTTTGATCTGCCCATCTTACAATCTCAATTATTTTCTATTTCCGCCAACTGCATAGTTCATTTATGGGGATCAAAAAATAAAATTTAAGTAAACGATGTAATATATAGATCATCTGCCCACCTTACAATCTAAATAAAAATTATCTTCATAATTGACTGTAAGCCCTAGTATCAAATTGTAAAATCGTTCTACAGCAGGGTTGCAAAATGTCCCAGTCGTTGATGATTTGATTGTTATTCCATGTATTATAAAAATAATGGCAGATAATCGACCATTTTGGCGGCTTTGACCTAGTTTCTTGTCCGAATCTTGCCCAATTTCAAACTCATCCGAGCTATGATTGAAATGGATATATGGTATAAATTTTGGAGCGATACATAAAACAGTGTTGAGTGAATCGCGTTAACAGGGGTCACAAAAAGGTCAAATGTGAAATTAGTCAAGCTAAAAGTGACAGACAGACGGACAGTCGTATGCGCCTGGTGACGACAATAGGCATTTGCCAAAATTTTGGTTGAGGCCTAAAAAGTACCATGAAGATTAATATTTTGAAAGTAAAAAAAAAAATAGACAAAACGTTTGAATAACTGGCACTGGAAGAAGCCTGCCTCCACATTCCAATAATTACAAGAGGCCTGAAATCCTATACATGTATCATCCCCACCATTAATTAGGTTAGAGTTTTTGCGGTCATGAATAATTAAAAAGCTGACTTGTGGTAGCCATTTTAAATTTCAGTAAAATCACCTGCACATTATTTCTGACTTCAATTAACTTTTTGCGCCCATAAAAAATTATGAAGTTTGGCGACCATTTTGAATTTCTGTAAGACCTTGAAAATATCACATGCACATCTCCATATCGTGGGGAATGTGATGTTAAAATTTGAATTATTTACAACTAAGGTTTTGAGACCTCAAAAAAATTGAAATTGATCCGTGGCGGCGATTTTGAATTTCAGCAAAACCTTAAAAAAATCACCTGCGGGAATGTGAATCCAAAATTTCATTAATTTCTGAAGTTAAGTTTTTGTGCCCACAACAATTTTTAGAGTTGACCTAATCTGGCGGCCATGTTGAATTTTGGTAGCATCTTTAAAACATCACTTGTACATCTACATGTTTCTAGGAATGTGATGTTAAAATTTAAAAAAATTGACCAAACTAATTTTTTTGAGTTTTTGTGCCCACCAAAATTGAAGCTGATCAGTGGCGGCCATTTTGAATTTCAACAAAACCCTGAAAAAGTCACCTGCACATCTCTATATGGTGGGGAATGTGATAGTACAATTAGAATCATTTCTGACTTTAGGTTTTAGAGTTTTTGCGCCCACAAAATTTTTTGGAGTTGACCTGTGGCGGCCATTTTGAATTTTGGTAGCATCTTTAAAAAATCGCTTGCACATCCCAATGTTGCTAGGAATGTCATGTTAAAATAATAAAAAAAAAAAATTGACCAGTAGTTTTTGCGCCCACAAGAAAACGTGACGCCGGACAGAATCCTGGCTCGACTAAAATTCCCCTTCCCCTACGGGCGGGGGATAAAAATCAAAACCAGCACAAAACCAGTGCTGTGTTGACTAATTATGAATGAATGAACAAATCTGCTGATGTTTTAATGATTTTCAATAATATTTTTTAATGTAATGACATCTAATAAACATTGGTTAGTGGGTCTTCCAAGATAATTTTTTATTTTCTTATTATAAAATGTGTCATGACTGTAAAAATTTTAAAAGTAAAAAATATGAGAAATTTTTTTTGAATAACTGGCACTGAAGATTCTGACAATTACAAAAACAGAATGAGACTAGTAGTATTTTATAGAATGGGCAGGATGACAATCGTAAAAAGTGAACATGTTATCGCTGGTTTTCTCATGTGTCTTGACCTATAATGAATGAACGAACAGATTTGTTGATGTTTTAATGACTTTCAATAATATTTTTTAATGTAATGACTTTCAATGACCCATGGGAACAATGATTAGTGGGTCTTCAAGATATAAAACAAGAGCGCACTTGACAGTAGCCAGCCGCAATTTATTAGTAAACTTAAAGTTATCGCACCCACAAGGTCCAATTATTGACGTAAAATGTGAAAAATCACGATAAATGGACCATTTAAAATTTTTTTTTAGCCATTATTGACCTTGTCCTTGAACTGCCTATTAGTAGCATGTATAACAAATTTGAGCAGGATATATGAAAAACTATTTGAAGTTATCGCAATCACAAGGTCAAATTATTGACGTAAAATGCGAAAAATTGCAATAAATCAGCCTTTTTAGATTTTTTCAGCCATAACTGAAAATGTTCGACAACTGGTCATTTGTACTTGCATCAGTATTAAGCTTTGGATTGAATTTACCACCCACTTTGGGCTGCATTCTCAAACAACCTGACTCCTGGGAAAGGCACAAAGCAGTGTAGCATGCATAACAAATTTGGGAAGGATACGTGAAATTTTTTAAAGCTATTGTGCCCACAAGCAAATGTTAACGCTGACGACACAGGACTTCAATTACAATAGCCCACCTTTTTTAATTCGAAATTGAAAGGTGGGCTAAAAATTGGAAGTGCGTTGGTTGGGTCCACAGCCAATTTGTATAAAAATTGGCAAATATTTTGTTTTGCTCACTTACTTCAGCGTCACCAGGATTTCAGCCCTAGATTAGATCCCAAAACTAAACAAATATGTGTAGTTGTGTTATTTTTAGGGGAATACTTCCCATTTTTCGGAGGATAGGGAGGGGGGTGGGTGGGTTAAATCATATCCATTTTGTTTTTAAAATTTCTTTATAGCTTGAAGACTTCTAGAGGTGGACACAGAGGAAGCACATAAAAAAAACATTGCGAGACAGGTCATTGTGCATGGCATTTCCATAACAATCAGCCAATAAAATACAAGCGTGTTCTCTTCTGTTTAGATATTTGTAAACATTGAACAACCGTTCTGTAAATATCAGGACCCCGGACAAATAGTCAATAACGTTGGTTTTGAATATCATTCCGTACGGACCCAAAATATTGTATCCCCCCAAAAATAAATCTGATTCAAATTTGTTTTCTATCTATGACTCAATCCGCAAATGTAAAATAGAAACAGTGTGGCCTAACAATTACATGCATAATATCTAATTATATACTTACTCCTCCTCAGCTGTTTCACAAATATTGTCATCTCAGAAATAAAACTCCTGCAAAAGAATACACAATATATACATGTGTAGAATTATTTGGACATCATTGCCAACAAACGATGTCCAGGAGATTCAGTTACAACAGAAAAAATCATTTTTTTTTCTAGAATTGAACATAATTATACATACATGTATGTATAATCAATTCTTAGCTATTTGCAACATGAGGAATTTCTATAACAATAATATTTATTTTATGCTTGAGCTTGGAAATGCTTCAGATGCTGAAAATCGACAAAACATATTTTAAATAGTTTCAGACAGACATATACATGTACCTGTGTAATGTTATAAAACTTCAGGCTGATATATACATTTAGGTGGGTATTTAAATTAAACTCATTCTAAATCTAATGTAGAGATGTAGGCTAATATAATATTTTATAACATCTATTTTGAGATGAAAATTTTGAAACAATAAATAGGCAGCCACATAAAGACTGTACATCAAGAAAATTTGTACCATATTGGAGTAATGATAAGTAATAATACATACACAACTTGATATTGATAGAAAACCGATATTACTATATACAGATATCTTAGTAGGACATCCTAAACATGTACAAAATTTAATTGTGTACATAATGCTCCCATGGGATGTAAGGGCAGGTACTTAAAGACCATAATATAAACTAAATGTTAGTCAATGTCAACAGTAATATTTTGTCATGAATTAATTATTTAATTACAAGTAAGCGCTGGCTATGCATGAGATAATCTCACAGTATAGCATACAGTAGTGAAGCCTAGGACTAACTCTTACCTCTAAACAAATCCACCTGAAATCCAGGTTAGCTTCATACAGGTTTATACAGCACCATTGTCTTGCCATGAGTTGCCAGAAGGTAGCCATTGTGGCTGCCGTAAGCAGTAGCAGCAGCGTGGAGTAATCAAAGACAAGGGGTAACATGTACATCATTCCCTAATCAGCAATCAAAATAACACCATGCTAAACATTTTCACCATTTTCTCCATTACAAGGCATATGCAGACACTTGCCAAGGAATGTTATGCTATAAATCCCCTTCTCTCATTTATCCAAAAAATTATTCCAACAGTGGAAAAAAATAGTCATTTTCAGATAAGAAAGTACAGATGGAGCAATATCATAATTTATAACAACTGAATGCAAGGTGTTATTTTCATTACACAGGTGTCACCACTGAGCTAGGTAGCTACTACCATGTCAGACTTGCTAGTGAATACCACACTGTTAAGTAACGTGAATGATGCACACATTTCCATCTTTATCCACTCCACCCTGAGCTCAAGTTCAAGTGAAATGCAAGACAATAGTGATGAATTGACCATAGTGATTAATGATAAATGATGCAAGTCAACTTCTCTCATTATAGCATTTAAAATCCTATAGAAGGAGATTACAAATTACTTTCAAATGGTGATTTTTTTAATCATAATGTCATGTATCTGTCAAATAAAGCACCAATAGTGTTTAGAAAAGACAATGTACCCTGCTTGATAAAGATAATTGATATGCAGCACATTTCTTGTGGCAGGACCTGTGGCTAGCGTGATAAATTAAACCCATCTGCAGCAGCACTGGATAACACAATGCTGAAAGGGCTTTCTGCCTGGTGTAGGCGCTGTGGTAAAGTAATTTATCATGGGGACAAATTAGTAGCAAAAGTGCGCATCCCCCACTCCTGACAAAAACGTTGGCTTTCGGAATTCAACTGCAAGGCCAGCAAAGGGTGCCTTTTATTTATTATGGTATCATTGGTGGGTGCCAAATTATGGTTGGTGCCATCGTGTAAAATGAGGTGTAGGGGTGGAGGGCTCATGATCCACAGAAAATATTACATTGTATAAAACTGATTATATGTAGTTATAGCACTGAATCACATGAGAGGTTGACTTGATCAGAATTATTGGTGCAGTAAAGATTTTTAAAAAGGCTGAAATAAAGTTTCTTCTTATCACATCATCTGTGAGAAATGAAGGCATTGATGGAAACTGTTGAAGCATTCAAAATAAAACAAAAGTTATCTGATGTCAATTAGGATAGTAAATTCAGTGCTACAGATAAGCTGTGTATTCCAGAGTTTCAATTTGTTCAGCATCGCATAGTGAAAAGCTACACAATTTAGGACAATTGCCAATTAAACATGTGATTGATTTCATCTTTAATAATAGGAAAAAAAACAATGAATTTGTAGCTTGGTTACAAATCGCTACACAATATTTTGAAAACAAATTGAACCCTGTATTTGCATAACAATTTTACTCAATCCACTTGTAAATGTCTGTGTACTGTGAAAAACACATCACGTTAGTTACATGGTATTGCTTAGCCGTGGAGGCTATTTACAAGACCAGTAAGGCAGTAGGCTGTGCATGGTGTGTACGCATACTTAAAATAACAGCTCAGCTATATTACCAATTTCTCTATATCAAATTTTCTGCACATGTATATTTAAGCACTAAAATACACATTGTAATTGATGCATAACGAAAACAGCAATATTCACTTATTTTTTTCAAATATGCTTTAGAAGTTGGGTTAATACTGAATTGATATACATATAAAACCTTATCCTCGTACTGGTAAATACAGAAGTCTGCAAGTTCAGCAGGCCTAAATAAAAAGTAAAACTATTTTTTTTCTAAAGATTTCGAGGGAAAAATACCTGTTATGGTCTGGACCGACCATTTGATACTTGTACTCAGAGGATATCTTGTTGGTTTGCATAAATTGATGGAGGCGACTCTTTGCATTCTCCAGAGTCCAATTGCCATGCAAACCGGCAGTAAAATCAGCCTCTTCTGCCTAAATCAACATATTATCAACCATTAAAATCATAACTATGGCTATAAAATCTGCAAACAATAAATATTCGTACTCCATGCTTGTGAGCATCAACATCACAAAATTTGTTTACATTTGTAAAGTACCACCTACTATAATTAAGATTTGTCAAACCCCTGAGTTCAAATCAAAATAGAGACACATCACATTGATCAAGCCCTTAATTTGCTAACACTGCACAAAAATAAATTCATAGGATATGCCACAATTCATTTTTATGAAGAATGAGCTCAGATTAATGATATTATTATGGAGCTCTAACACAAGCAGGCTTCAAAAACTTTTTTAATGGACCAAGTTATTCATTGGCATTATCTGACTTCATAGCTCAAAGATTTGGGGTTTGATCATTGTCATAGCTGATTTTGACCTATATATTTCTCGGGAACCGTTTCTCAAAGCATGCATGTTTAATGTTTTAGCTTGGAAAAACCTGTTGAAAAGTCAAGAACTTTCAAGCGTGCAAACTTTATTATAATTTTTTTATTTTGCTTTATAATTTTATGCCCATTTGAGACTATGATATTAAAACATTTTAAACTTTTCAACGGGTCTTCACAAACAATAACACAATGTTAGATTGATAAAGGCTTAATCTTAGACCAATATTGAATACAGTGGCCATAGAATCTTCATTGAATGTTTCAATGATTCAAATTTAGATGTTGGTCCAACATTGAGGCAGCATTTGCGTTGCAGAATTAATTAGATTTATGTGCACAATATCATTGGTTGAAGAAAGGCGATACAGCCAGGAAGTTGCCATCAAGAAAACAAGTAATTTTGTAAAAAAACCTAAGCAAGGCATATTTTACCCTTATCCTGCTAAATTAAACAATAATTTTACTCACAATAACAGTGGTTTGATCGGCTAATAAAACTGAGGCCAAAAAAGAATATATTTGTTTCCGATTTGTTTTCATTTTAACCAGTGGGTAGGTAGGATTTTTTTTTAAATATTATTTTTGTCACTTCAACCAATTGGTAGGTAAGAATTTTTTATTATTTCATTTGGTGCCAAATTCACTTCCATGCATGTCTTTTTGGTCGCACATGTTTTGATAGGGTCACTGAATAGGAACACTCACATGATTTCATACTGGTCAGTATAGTAGTAATGTTGTAACATTCTATACAGAATCAATATAACATTTCACACGACTATCAGGTGTGCAGTAGGCTGCTACGAAGAAAATAGTTTTTACCAGGATAGAACGGACAGTCAGACGTCAATTTTGATGCCTGAGCAGTGTGGTATGTACAAGTGGCAGAGACAGAACTCTAGCTGCCAGGAGACAATATTTGCCACCTCAACCCTTAAAGCGCTAAAACATTTCTTACATAAAGCCTAAGACCAAAGGGTGTAACTATGTGTGTTATGGGTCTACGCCTATTTTAAATACTTCATTCTTTCAATGCGTGGATCAACTTTAAACATCAGAATGTGAAGTCCAAAATTGGTCACGCATTCCAAGGGTTAAAACATGTAAATAAATATTACCTCTTCAATTTCCCTCTTAGTGGTGATAGCCTCCAGATAATGTGTGGGTGGGCCTCTCTGGTATGGTGGTATGTTACTTCTGTCTGGTCCAGGGGTTTGGACACCACTTTCAGCTTAAAATCAAAACTTGACATATAAAAAGCTTATTTTTTACAGAATTAAAACACAATTTCTAAAAACATATATCATTGATATCAAATTACATCATTTTTATACAATATGTGTAATTATTCGGATTTTTCCATTGGATTAGGAACATAATTTTGCAGGACGGTGCAGCTTTCCATCCACATGCAACCCAACCCCCCCCCCCCCCTGGAAAATTGTACAATGTTAATTATAAGTGTTTCAGTGCTCATTTCATACCGTGGGATTAGCATTCAATCTGCAGAATGTGGCACATTTTCATTCATAGTAGTGGACCTTGTTGGCATACTGCAAAATACCATCATGGGCCACTTGTCTGCAACCCTGGCCCAACATTTTCTCACTGGGTTGTTGTTACTTTAGGCTTAGCATCAGTTCAAATGTGATTGTGTCTAGCAGAGATCTTAACATTTGTAGAGAACAGTTCTAGCGCATGCACACCAGATGAAGTTACACAGAGTTGTTCCCCGCACACTAAGCTGTCTATCACAATTTTATTTTTCAAATATCTTGGTGAGCGTGACTGAGGCTCATTTTATTATTATATGCAGTGCGAGTGCTGTACATGTGCAGCCTGTATATTATGTGGGTTGACACAGCACTTTCGTATTGGTCTTGGGACCACCTTACATAGTTGTGAGACCTGCGGGCCCTTGGTAGCTAATCATCCCAGAATGAGTCAGCTTCGAGACGCCCCCCTTCCCCAATTTCACATCCTTTCAGTGGATGAATCCCCATCAGTGGCTTTACCTACCCATTGAGCTGTGCCCAACTGACCCTGGGTTGGGGCTAGGCACAAAAAAATTCCCATCATGTCCAATGTGGGATTCGAACGCACGACTTACAGACTTTGTGCCCGCAATTCTGACCACTAGACCGGTGGTACATTACAAAGATAACAAGACTACATAAGTCCAGGAGCTCCCACTCCGAATTAGAATTTGATTTAAGCAATTTTGTATAGGGTTATTAATGTAGTCCTAGTCTAGGTCAAAAATCAAGACGCAAGACAACTAGGTCTAAGAAGCCCAGTCTAAGAGTATGATAAGAACTAGACAGTCTGTCAGAGATTGCAAACCTCCATTGAAATTAATGATCCTAATCAGTATCCCAGTAATGGTCTACCTATCTGGCAGGGTTTATCAGATATCAGGCCAATCGAGTTAACTAATAGCTGATTTACGGTCATTTTGAATTCAATATAAATTAGTTAAAAACTTAGGGTGCATTCTCCGCCGAAACCTGAAATTTTGTTTTATAGTAATGGACTAACATCTAACACAGTTTGCAAAATATTGGGCATGTGAAAGTAAATAATGGCCGATAGGGGGCCATTTTGAATTTAATCGAGTCAGAATTTTTTAAGATGCATCCTCGGCTGAAATCTCACATTTCATTCTATAGTAATGGTCTAGCCATTTAGCACGATTTACCAAATATCGCCCATGTGAAAGTGAATAATGGCCGATAGGAGGCCATTTTGAATTTGATCAAGTCAAAATTTTTCAAGATGCATCCTCTCCTGAAATCTCACATTTTGTTTTATAGTAATGGTCTAGCCATCTAGTACGGTTACCAAAAACCGGCTATGTGAAAGTGAATAATGGCCGATAGGCGGCCATTTTGAATTTGATCGAGTCAATTTTTTTCAAGATGCATTCTCTCTTGTAATCTCACATTTTGTTTTATAGTAATGGTCCAGCTATCTAACACGGTTTACCAAATATCAGCAATGTGAAAGTAAATAGTGGCCGATAGGCGGCCATTTCGAATTCGATTGAGTCGAAAGTTTTTAAAAGGCATCCTCTCTCGAAACGTCACATTTTTTTTTATGGTAATGGTCTAGCTATCTAGCACGGTTTACCTGATATCAGGCCTATCAAGGTAAATAATGCTGATTGTCGGCCATTTTAAATTCGTAAGTTAAAAATTTTCAGGGTGCATCCTCCCCCGAAAACTCACACTTTGTTTTATAGTAATCAGGTAATGGTCTAGCCATCTAGCACGGTTTACCAAATATCAGCCATGTGAAAATGAATAATGGCCGAAAAGGCGGCCATTTTAAATTTGATCAAGTCAAATTTTTTCAAGATGCATCCTCATCTGAAATCTCACATTTTGTTTTACAGTAATGGTCCAGCCATCTAGCACGGTTGACCAAATAACGGCCATGTGAAAGTGAATAATGGCCGATTGGCGGCCATTTTGAACTTGGACAAGTTGAATTTTTTCAAAATGCATCCTCTCCTGAAGCCTTACAATTTGTTTTATAGTAATGGTGTAGATATCTTGAGCGGTTTTCATGATATTCCACAATATCAGGCCTGTCGAGTTGAATAATGGCTGATAGGCGGCCATTTTGAATTTTATCAACTTCAAATTTTTCAAGATGCATCCTCTCCTGAAACCTTACAATTTATTTGATATTAATGGTGTAGCTATCTTGAGCGGTTTTCATGATATTCTGCAATATCAGGCCTGTCGAGGTGAATAATGGCCGATAGGCGGCCATTTTTGATTTTATCGACTTGAAATTTTTCAAGATGTACCCTCTCCTGAAACCTCACAATTTGTTTTATAGTAATGGTGTAGCTATCTTGAGCGGTTTTCAAGATATTCCGCAAAATCTTTCAGTCAGATTTACCGATGTTATAAATTAGGTCAAAGTGCTGGGTCAACTTCAAGGTCAAGGTCCAAAAACCTGAAAAGGCACAACTAGGGACCTTAGAGAACATGTATGTGCAATATGACTGTTATCGACCCAGTACTTTTCGAGATCTGCTCCGGAAACGAAGTGCGCGTCAAAAAGTCTAAATAGGTCATAGTTCTGAACCAGAAGTAGGTCAAAGTTCAAATACACCAAAAGGCACAACTAGACCCCCTAGGGGTGTTGTGTGTAAAATTTGAAGACAATCGGACAAGTACTTTCAGAGATATGCTCCGGAAACGAATTGTTTACGGACGGCCCAACACCGTAACATCATCATTTTCTCCTCTGCAACCTTGCGTATTGAATTCAGATTGAAAATATTTTAACCTGTCCATTAGCCACCTGGAAGTAACCCACATACCAAAAATTGTTATCCTAGCTTATTTTCTTACAAAGTTATGGGCAAAAGAAGAGGCCAAAAAAAAACGGAGGTAGAATCCATAGCTCCCTCCGTTTCACCTACGGTGACGGCGGGAGCTAATAATGCTGCCAACTGTCACGGCTCCCAGCAAACATGAGATATTGTTTTAATGTTGGCCCGCCCCCTGCACTGTTGGTCCAGTACAAACACATTTTGTGCTTGGTATGTGCATATACGCTGTGGTTGTCAAATCATTATGCTATATATTATAGGGCATTTGACCTGATAAGTAGTTGACAAAATATCAATACTAAAAATTAAATTAGTGGCATAGGTTAAATTGATGTGATTAATCTAGCAAAATTAGAACAGTGTAATATAAAAGTGACAGACTTTTATCTATTACTTGACCGTCTATTAACCTATTACTTTCATTTTTTGATCATCTATTACTAAATAATGCTATTACATTGAAGTTGCTGCCATTACCTAAATTACAATTAGTACTATTACAAATTACTATTAATACTGATACATATTAAAAAAAAGACCAACGTACATTATATACTGATATACCTGTACCTGTTACTTCCGATATATTTTATAATAATAATATCTTACCTTTAATTTGTTCATGTGGTGCAGGAACACCAGATGGTAAATTTCCTAGAGCGCCCTCAGCCATGCTGGCACCACCAAGAGATGGCACATCCTGAAGGTTAGAAAGAAGTAGATGAAGTTTTAAATAACCCTTTCTAGTCTGAAGATATCTGATGTGTTTAAGGATTACTTTGAAAAATCTCTAGACTTTAACACATATGTGAGGCAATAACTAAAGATATTTCTTTTTGTGATGTGCAGAAAGATAAAGAGACAATTAATTGCTTAACCTTTGTCCTGCTGAATTGCTTCAATTGTATTTTTCGTCATTTGAAGCTGGAATTGCTAACGCAATTTTCAGCTTCAAATGACTAAAAATATTACTATTTATGGAAAATAGACATGTCTAAAATTAAATTATTGGATCAACAAAGCGTTTTTTAAAAACTATTTTATCAAAAATATTGATCAAAATATTGATCTAAAACATCCTTAACCCCGTATATATCCGGTCATAGCAGGACAAGGGTTAACCCTCAGACAGCTAAGCATGACTAGTAGTTTTCAATCTATTTTATTAGAAGGCTAAATCACCGTTATTGGGAATAAAACAAGTGCTTGAACATCACGATGCGCATATGTTTTGTCTCTAATTAAACAAATTATACGAGTGATTTTCACCCATTTGAAATTGTGGGTCATGGTAAAGAGACACAGCTTCCAAGTTGGTGAAAATTGAAATGATTTAATTTGAGCACTTGAGTTAACTCTCATAACGCTGAAATATATTTGTACCAACCATGGAAACCAGAGGTTTTTTTTTTCAATTTTGAATCATCATAAATTTCTGAGTTAGCTCTTTCGACTACATTTGAATACCTTAGCTGTTATCAGTCTACGGCCATTAGAAATATTTTAATTATATCAGTGCGGGGGCAGTCTTTATATGTTGTCAGAATTTGACGTCTGCTGCAAATGTCAGATTATGGCGTATAAAGATGGTCCCCGCGCTGAAAGGGTTAATACATACTGGTGGAGCCGGAATGTCTTTGGCGGCCAGTCTACCAACGCGCACAAGATACTGCACAAAATCTTTGGCTGCATTGGCCTGAGCTTCTTTTTTTGTGGTGGAATTCCCACAAGCCACATAATCAAATGAGTCTACACGACACTGCAATAAAAAGGTTTCTAAGTAAAGTACTTTCAGAGGAAGTGCAAATCAGTTCGTGAACACATACATGTATTTCAAGAAGCCCTCATTAGTTGGGTGGACATTTAACCAGGGTTCTGACCAGTCAAATGGATTACTGTGGCATCGTTCCTCTCATATGAAGTAAAAAGCTTCAGCATACATTTGTATGGGAGCTCATTAGAGCGAGTGTACACTAAATAACAGTGTTCTGCATTTTCAACAAATGTATCAAACACATTAATAACTTTTTACTATGACATCCAAAACAAACATAACTTAACATAAACATAATACCAATTATTGGAGATATATCAGAATTGCATATTAGCAGGGCTAGATACTAACTGATTGGACCCTTTTGCCCGAAGGCCAAGAAGATTTTTGGGGTAGGCCTACTTAATCACAGTGACACACATCTATAGAAATACCTACTTAATGCCACAAGCATCACCATCACCTGGTAGTACTCCTGACATTGGAGACTAGCACAAAATTTACTTGGCAGATTTTATCACTTGGAAGTTGCCCAGCAAAACTTATTAAAAATTGACTACACCATCATCACTCTAAATTATGGTATCTCCTATGTTGTCATAGTTGTGTCACTACTAGTAGCATTTAGAAATTAGTACATGGTTCATACAAACAAAAGCTGATGGAATTCAAGGCTTTTCAAGGCCAAACGTGCCAGTTTTCAAAGTCGTACCATGAACATGAAGTGAGGAATCATGACCAAAACCTTGACAATTTTGAGAAAAAAAACCCCATTCGCCCTCATTCTGCTTTGCAAGCAAAAACACAATAATACACGGTAATAGCAGGAACATGTATGAAAAAATAAGCCACAAAATATTTTAACAAAGAACAACACAAACGCCAAAATCACTTTTCAAGAATTTTTTTCACATTCAATGGTTTTCAAGGCCTTGAAAACTATTTTTTTAATTCAAGGCTATTATTCAAAGGTTTTCAAAGCCTGTGCGAATCCTGTAGTAGCATTAGTGCGAATCCTGTAGTAGCATTAGAAAACTAGTAGCAATTAGAAACAGCTACTGTTGGGTTACAATGGTATAACACAAACTAGAACAAATATTGTGACAAATCATTCTTCTCAAGCAGTCTAACTGCATGTTTGAATAACATGAAAATATGCACTCCCTACTGACATTGGCGAGCGGGGGTTGCGACAGTGCCAGGTATGCATACCACATTGACCTGAGCTGGTAGCACACCCACAAATAAGATAACTCACTTCACAGTTAAAACGTTGTCGATGTTTGGGTCCATTTGTTCTGTATTCATAATTAGGTGTCACTTTCTGCCTGCTGCACCATCCATAGAAGAAGGATTTCAGATCAGTCATTTTTTATCTAAAAAAACACAAAATAAAATGCATCGAAACAAGTGATACAACTTTTTTGCCTCAGTACATGAATGGATTTAATGAATTATGGATTCAATCTGTTGAACCATGTAGGAGTAGAAGCAAACCTTGGCAGCGTTCAGTGGCTCACAAGCTGACTACAGTCACCTTAAATAAACTAAGCACAGCCTGCTTTTGGCGACTATAAAAAAATGCTCTTTCGTTTCGTGGTGTCTTTCCATTTGTGCTTCAAAGATGTCGTCTAACTGACTGATTTTGTAATATAATGGCTATATTATAAATTGTTCATCAGATGTTCACTAGACAACATCCAAATGATAAAAAATTGGGACAAAAAATTAATATTAACAAAGTTACAAGCTGTTGAAAAGGTCATGTTTCATATTTTTTTAGGTGCTATTATTTTGCGACTTAATTTAAATATTAAAGCATTTACACCTAGCGCCCATGCACCTCTAGCCCTTAATACTTGGCTATTCCGCCCGAGCTGCATAGCCTTGATGCCAGCTATAGAGAAAAACTCGGCTTCTGCCCTCTGTGCGCTTTACTGTGTACAGTGAGCCAGCAACTCCATCTGTTGTCGCTGCTCACTATATTTGCATCAGCTGAAACCCAGGATAGACTCTATAGCTGGCATCAAGGCTATACACCTATGGCGAAATAGACTTGTATTCAGGGCTAATGCACCTTCAATTATTATACTATTTTAAAACGAATGATATATTGGAAAGGGACGGTCTTTTAGAGACCACAATTTTCATCATAATGATAGCAATTGTGGTCTCTCTAAAGGCATCATTTTGGTACCCGGTATTTCAAATGTGACAATAGACAACATATTGGCAAGTTGATGGTGAAATACATGGAAAAAGGAGTAAAAAACAGAAAAAGGCAAAAAACACTAGTTTCACCGTTTTAGGATAAACTGTAACTTTTTTAAAACTTGCATCACTTTAAAAATTTGGGCCAATTAATACTTCCATATCTTGTGATTGCATGTGCCAAAAGAACCTCTGATAAATAACAATAGAATAGTGATCATTTACAGATAGTGTGAAATTAAAAAAAAATGGGGGTGACAAAAATCAGCAGGGCTGCTATATGATGAATGTATGGGGCAGGCCGTGGTTTAATCTATTGTTTTACCCGAAAAATTCAACATGGCGGTGACTGAGAGCGATCTCGATCAAGGTCCGAAAATGTCCATAACTTTTCAATAACTTTGGTCTTTGCGACCTCTGAGCTGAGCATGCAGGTATGGAGCTGAAATGTTACTGATTCTAAAAAAACTATTTTCGCCTTTGAAACACACTAGATTGTTGTAATCTGGATGCAACTCTACATTTACAATGCAACAAATTCTATCAAATGGGTGAGAAAGTAAAATAATTTATTTAACTGTTATTATTTCACCTGCCATTTGGGCAGGTTACAGGTTATATTTACCGGCCCAAAGCTAAAATCACCAGCCATTGGTTGGCGGGCCGGTGTTAATTTCCACCCCTGTGATGCTGACTGCTATCATAAAACACCCCCCATTTTATGCTGTGTATGGTGCGGATTATCTCATCACAATTTGTGAGTTTTAAAACCATATGTGCTGTTTGTAAATCCTGAAACAGGCTACCTTTTATATCAGTATGTTCCAAAATTTTAACAAGTAAACCATTTTGCGGACAACCTGAAAAGTTAGTCTGGTTGTCCGGCAGACAACCAGACTACTCATTCTTATTTCATGCCCTGACACCCTGTTGAGCAGCCTTTTTCTTCTATTTCATGTACATATTTGAAACGTGAGATACTCACATCATCACAAACAGTTAAAATGCCCAAATATTTTTTAGAAGGTGTTTCAAAAATGCTCTCAAACGATAAACTGAGCGAATTTCTCAAAATAAATCTGTGTGGCTTCAGTTCATAAAATTAAAAGGTCAGTATTAGGACACAGTTACCTGTTCCTGTTGCAAGATGTATCATATAGACAAGTTGGGAATCTCACATTTTGGACAGTGATGTGTACCGAACTCCCTCATGGCGGCCAGTAATCATTATAGTGTAGAGGAAGTTCGGTACACAAAGACATCAGCGTGAGATTCCGAGCTTTCTATATCTAGCATTCTATGTCTATGACTATGTCTATGATAATATCATTTTTACAAAGCTTGTTTGTTTCCGTTGTCGATATCATTGATATCGACAACGGAAACAAACAAGCTTTGTAAAAATTGTATTAACTTAAGACAGTTAGGACTTAGTCTTAGACTTAGGTGAAGTCAATTAAAATATATTTCGAGGGCAGTAATAGGGGTAAATCAATCGCGTGTCACATATGACACTCGGTCTTACGGTTCAGATAGGTATTGCTTGCTAACCCCTAACATGCAGTGGAGGGTGAGATTTTGCTAACTAACAATCGCCTGATTATCGCTCAAGACAAATGATTGAGAAAAATGGCGACGCGACGCCGGCTTGAACACGACCACGTTTCGGACAGACGATACAAAATTCTAGCCCTAGGCGAAATAAAAAGTTAAATTACATTTACAAAAAGTAATCTATGGAAAAGGTCTGAATGAGAAACAAATCGCATAGAATACAACTACAGTACGTTTATTAAATAATGACGCCTACAAAACTGACGCTGTCTGTCCTAGCTCAACAAAGGCCAGACGTACCGTTAGCGCCCTCTGACGAATGAGAAGGCATCAGAGAACGGGGAGATGAGGGCATGTGGTCTCACCACCCCAAATGCCAGTCCCATTGAAACACATGTAAACTGCCTCAATTCCGCAGGCCGATTTCACCATTTTTCACCCTATTAGATATTTAGTGTGACATATCAGGATAAAGCTTGAGATGTCCTTGTTCGAAAACAGGCCCGCTATGGGTATGGTTACCAGACAGATTTTGAGCTACGCCCCCTAGAGTGTAAAAAAGTCAATACTGTTAAAATTGGGCTATAATCCGTGCTCTCTTTCACAGAACAGACACACATCATTTTAACCCACTGTATCCCTGCGAGGTTATCATGAAACAGTTATTTCTGATATCCTTGACAAAGAAGATAACGTGGGCTTATTAAATATTCACAAAATTATTACTTCTTTGTATTTTATTTTGTTTCAATAGAGGTTGGAACAGCCGCATTAAAAATATTTTGTGTGATGATTCCATCATTAGTAGACACCTCCCTGGATTTCGGCTTATTTAGGGTGGTGAGACCATATGTAGAGATATAATTTTCTTTGATTATTTTATTTCGGCCTGGTATGATGCTTGAAGGTGTTCTGAACAATATAGTTTTTGAATTAGGCAAATATATTGAAAACTGTTGCCCTCGGAGCCCTTTGAATAATTATTGATATCATGAAAATCGGCCTGGTTTCCTTGAAAGTCGCATTGAATAAAACAGTTAAATGAAGTGGCTATTCCCGCCTCTATTTCGTCACACAAAGTCGTCATGGTTACCTTGTATTTTGAAAATTGTTGTTGAAATATGCCACACATATTAGAATGGACTGCTATTAGTAGCATCCATACTTAAATTCACCATTTTTTCCTTTTATTTGGGCCCATATGACAATCAAACTACCAACCAGGCATTTCATCTATGACTTATATCACCAAAACACGGCCTCTTCTGGTCTTTTCTAGACATGGTTATCACATTTATTCACCAATTATATACTTTCTAATCAAAACTATTACACTTAGATTGTTACAGCGATGGTAAAACTCAATAAAATATAGATATCAAGCTGCAGATTTTTTATCAAGCAGCTCGAATATGTCAAGAAAGGACCAGAACACGCAAACCCCTTGTGTGTACTGATGGTCTCACCACCCCAAATGCCAGTCCCATTGAAACACATGTAAACTGCCTCAATTCCGCAGGCCGATTTCACCATTTTTCACCCTATTAGATATTTAGTGTGACATATCAGGATAAAGCTTGAGATGTCCTTGTTCGAAAACAGGCCCGCTATGGGTATGGTTACCAGACAGATTTTGAGCTACGCCCCCTAGAGTGTAAAAAAGTCAATACTGTTAAAATTGGGCTATAATCCGTGCTCTCTTTCACAGAACAGACACACATCATTTTAACCCACTGTATCCCTGCGAGGTTATCATGAAACAGTTATTTCTGATATCCTTGACAAAGAAGATAACGTGGGCTTATTAAATATTCACAAAATTATTACTTCTTTGTATTTTATTTTGTTTCAATAGAGGTTGGAACAGCCGCATTAAAAATATTTTGTGTGATGATTCCATCATTAGTAGACACCTCCCTGGATTTCGGCTTATTTAGGGTGGTGAGACCATATGTAGAGATATAATTTTCTTTGATTATTTTATTTCGGCCTGGTATGATGCTTGAAGGTGTTCTGAACAATATAGTTTTTGAATTAGGCAAATATATTGAAAACTGTTGCCCTCGGAGCCCTTTGAATAATTATTGATATCATGAAAATCGGCCTGGTTTCCTTGAAAGTCGCATTGAATAAAACAGTTAAATGAAGTGGCTATTCCCGCCTCTATTTCGTCACACAAAGTCGTCATGGTTACCTTGTATTTTGAAAATTGTTGTTGAAATATGCCACACATATTAGAATGGACTGCTATTAGTAGCATCCATACTTAAATTCACCATTTTTTCCTTTTATTTGGGCCCATATGACAATCAAACTACCAACCAGGCATTTCATCTATGACTTATATCACCAAAACACGGCCTCTTCTGGTCTTTTCTAGACATGGTTATCACATTTATTCACCAATTATATACTTTCTAATCAAAACTATTACACTTAGATTGTTACAGCGATGGTAAAACTCAATAAAATATAGATATCAAGCTGCAGATTTTTTATCAAGCAGCTCGAATATGTCAAGAAAGGACCAGAACACGCAAACCCCTTGTGTGTACTGATGGTCTCACCACCCCAAATGCCAGTCCCATTGAAACACATGTAAACTGCCTCAATTCCGCAGGCCGATTTCACCATTTTTCACCCTATTAGATATTTAGTGTGACATATCAGGATAAAGCTTGAGATGTCCTTGTTCGAAAACAGGCCCGCTATGGGTATGGTTACCAGACAGATTTTGAGCTACGCCCCCTAGAGTGTAAAAAAGTCAATACTGTTAAAATTGGGCTATAATCCGTGCTCTCTTTCACAGAACAGACACACATCATTTTAACCCACTGTATCCCTGCGAGGTTATCATGAAACAGTTATTTCTGATATCCTTGACAAAGAAGATAACGTGGGCTTATTAAATATTCACAAAATTATTACTTCTTTGTATTTTATTTTGTTTCAATAGAGGTTGGAACAGCCGCATTAAAAATATTTTGTGTGATGATTCCATCATTAGTAGACACCTCCCTGGATTTCGGCTTATTTAGGGTGGTGAGACCATATGTAGAGATATAATTTTCTTTGATTATTTTATTTCGGCCTGGTATGATGCTTGAAGGTGTTCTGAACAATATAGTTTTTGAATTAGGCAAATATATTGAAAACTGTTGCCCTCGGAGCCCTTTGAATAATTATTGATATCATGAAAATCGGCCTGGTTTCCTTGAAAGTCGCATTGAATAAAACAGTTAAATGAAGTGGCTATTCCCGCCTCTATTTCGTCACACAAAGTCGTCATGGTTACCTTGTATTTTGAAAATTGTTGTTGAAATATGCCACACATATTAGAATGGACTGCTATTAGTAGCATCCATACTTAAATTCACCATTTTTTCCTTTTATTTGGGCCCATATGACAATCAAACTACCAACCAGGCATTTCATCTATGACTTATATCACCAAAACACGGCCTCTTCTGGTCTTTTCTAGACATGGTTATCACATTTATTCACCAATTATATACTTTCTAATCAAAACTATTACACTTAGATTGTTACAGCGATGGTAAAACTCAATAAAATATAGATATCAAGCTGCAGATTTTTTATCAAGCAGCTCGAATATGTCAAGAAAGGACCAGAACACGCAAACCCCTTGTGTGTACTGATGGTCTCACCACCCCAAATGCCAGTCCCATTGAAACACATGTAAACTGCCTCAATTCCGCAGGCCGATTTCACCATTTTTCACCCTATTAGATATTTAGTGTGACATATCAGGATAAAGCTTGAGATGTCCTTGTTCGAAAACAGGCCCGCTATGGGTATGGTTACCAGACAGATTTTGAGCTACGCCCCCTAGAGTGTAAAAAAGTCAATACTGTTAAAATTGGGCTATAATCCGTGCTCTCTTTCACAGAACAGACACACATCATTTTAACCCACTGTATCCCTGCGAGGTTATCATGAAACAGTTATTTCTGATATCCTTGACAAAGAAGATAACGTGGGCTTATTAAATATTCACAAAATTATTACTTCTTTGTATTTTATTTTGTTTCAATAGAGGTTGGAACAGCCGCATTAAAAATATTTTGTGTGATGATTCCATCATTAGTAGACACCTCCCTGGATTTCGGCTTATTTAGGGTGGTGAGACCATATGTAGAGATATAATTTTCTTTGATTATTTTATTTCGGCCTGGTATGATGCTTGAAGGTGTTCTGAACAATATAGTTTTTGAATTAGGCAAATATATTGAAAACTGTTGCCCTCGGAGCCCTTTGAATAATTATTGATATCATGAAAATCGGCCTGGTTTCCTTGAAAGTCGCATTGAATAAAACAGTTAAATGAAGTGGCTATTCCCGCCTCTATTTCGTCACACAAAGTCGTCATGGTTACCTTGTATTTTGAAAATTGTTGTTGAAATATGCCACACATATTAGAATGGACTGCTATTAGTAGCATCCATACTTAAATTCACCATTTTTTCCTTTTATTTGGGCCCATATGACAATCAAACTACCAACCAGGCATTTCATCTATGACTTATATCACCAAAACACGGCCTCTTCTGGTCTTTTCTAGACATGGTTATCACATTTATTCACCAATTATATACTTTCTAATCAAAACTATTACACTTAGATTGTTACAGCGATGGTAAAACTCAATAAAATATAGATATCAAGCTGCAGATTTTTTATCAAGCAGCTCGAATATGTCAAGAAAGGACCAGAACACGCAAACCCCTTGTGTGTACTGATGGTCTCACCACCCCAAATGCCAGTCCCATTGAAACACATGTAAACTGCCTCAATTCCGCAGGCCGATTTCACCATTTTTCACCCTATTAGATATTTAGTGTGACATATCAGGATAAAGCTTGAGATGTCCTTGTTCGAAAACAGGCCCGCTATGGGTATGGTTACCAGACAGATTTTGAGCTACGCCCCCTAGAGTGTAAAAAAGTCAATACTGTTAAAATTGGGCTATAATCCGTGCTCTCTTTCACAGAACAGACACACATCATTTTAACCCACTGTATCCCTGCGAGGTTATCATGAAACAGTTATTTCTGATATCCTTGACAAAGAAGATAACGTGGGCTTATTAAATATTCACAAAATTATTACTTCTTTGTATTTTATTTTGTTTCAATAGAGGTTGGAACAGCCGCATTAAAAATATTTTGTGTGATGATTCCATCATTAGTAGACACCTCCCTGGATTTCGGCTTATTTAGGGTGGTGAGACCATATGTAGAGATATAATTTTCTTTGATTATTTTATTTCGGCCTGGTATGATGCTTGAAGGTGTTCTGAACAATATAGTTTTTGAATTAGGCAAATATATTGAAAACTGTTGCCCTCGGAGCCCTTTGAATAATTATTGATATCATGAAAATCGGCCTGGTTTCCTTGAAAGTCGCATTGAATAAAACAGTTAAATGAAGTGGCTATTCCCGCCTCTATTTCGTCACACAAAGTCGTCATGGTTACCTTGTATTTTGAAAATTGTTGTTGAAATATGCCACACATATTAGAATGGACTGCTATTAGTAGCATCCATACTTAAATTCACCATTTTTTCCTTTTATTTGGGCCCATATGACAATCAAACTACCAACCAGGCATTTCATCTATGACTTATATCACCAAAACACGGCCTCTTCTGGTCTTTTCTAGACATGGTTATCACATTTATTCACCAATTATATACTTTCTAATCAAAACTATTACACTTAGATTGTTACAGCGATGGTAAAACTCAATAAAATATAGATATCAAGCTGCAGATTTTTTATCAAGCAGCTCGAATATGTCAAGAAAGGACCAGAACACGCAAACCCCTTGTGTGTACTGATGGTCTCACCACCCCAAATGCCAGTCCCATTGAAACACATGTAAACTGCCTCAATTCCGCAGGCCGATTTCACCATTTTTCACCCTATTAGATATTTAGTGTGACATATCAGGATAAAGCTTGAGATGTCCTTGTTCGAAAACAGGCCCGCTATGGGTATGGTTACCAGACAGATTTTGAGCTACGCCCCCTAGAGTGTAAAAAAGTCAATACTGTTAAAATTGGGCTATAATCCGTGCTCTCTTTCACAGAACAGACACACATCATTTTAACCCACTGTATCCCTGCGAGGTTATCATGAAACAGTTATTTCTGATATCCTTGACAAAGAAGATAACGTGGGCTTATTAAATATTCACAAAATTATTACTTCTTTGTATTTTATTTTGTTTCAATAGAGGTTGGAACAGCCGCATTAAAAATATTTTGTGTGATGATTCCATCATTAGTAGACACCTCCCTGGATTTCGGCTTATTTAGGGTGGTGAGACCATATGTAGAGATATAATTTTCTTTGATTATTTTATTTCGGCCTGGTATGATGCTTGAAGGTGTTCTGAACAATATAGTTTTTGAATTAGGCAAATATATTGAAAACTGTTGCCCTCGGAGCCCTTTGAATAATTATTGATATCATGAAAATCGGCCTGGTTTCCTTGAAAGTCGCATTGAATAAAACAGTTAAATGAAGTGGCTATTCCCGCCTCTATTTCGTCACACAAAGTCGTCATGGTTACCTTGTATTTTGAAAATTGTTGTTGAAATATGCCACACATATTAGAATGGACTGCTATTAGTAGCATCCATACTTAAATTCACCATTTTTTCCTTTTATTTGGGCCCATATGACAATCAAACTACCAACCAGGCATTTCATCTATGACTTATATCACCAAAACACGGCCTCTTCTGGTCTTTTCTAGACATGGTTATCACATTTATTCACCAATTATATACTTTCTAATCAAAACTATTACACTTAGATTGTTACAGCGATGGTAAAACTCAATAAAATATAGATATCAAGCTGCAGATTTTTTATCAAGCAGCTCGAATATGTCAAGAAAGGACCAGAACACGCAAACCCCTTGTGTGTACTGATGGTCTCACCACCCCAAATGCCAGTCCCATTGAAACACATGTAAACTGCCTCAATTCCGCAGGCCGATTTCACCATTTTTCACCCTATTAGATATTTAGTGTGACATATCAGGATAAAGCTTGAGATGTCCTTGTTCGAAAACAGGCCCGCTATGGGTATGGTTACCAGACAGATTTTGAGCTACGCCCCCTAGAGTGTAAAAAAGTCAATACTGTTAAAATTGGGCTATAATCCGTGCTCTCTTTCACAGAACAGACACACATCATTTTAACCCACTGTATCCCTGCGAGGTTATCATGAAACAGTTATTTCTGATATCCTTGACAAAGAAGATAACGTGGGCTTATTAAATATTCACAAAATTATTACTTCTTTGTATTTTATTTTGTTTCAATAGAGGTTGGAACAGCCGCATTAAAAATATTTTGTGTGATGATTCCATCATTAGTAGACACCTCCCTGGATTTCGGCTTATTTAGGGTGGTGAGACCATATGTAGAGATATAATTTTCTTTGATTATTTTATTTCGGCCTGGTATGATGCTTGAAGGTGTTCTGAACAATATAGTTTTTGAATTAGGCAAATATATTGAAAACTGTTGCCCTCGGAGCCCTTTGAATAATTATTGATATCATGAAAATCGGCCTGGTTTCCTTGAAAGTCGCATTGAATAAAACAGTTAAATGAAGTGGCTATTCCCGCCTCTATTTCGTCACACAAAGTCGTCATGGTTACCTTGTATTTTGAAAATTGTTGTTGAAATATGCCACACATATTAGAATGGACTGCTATTAGTAGCATCCATACTTAAATTCACCATTTTTTCCTTTTATTTGGGCCCATATGACAATCAAACTACCAACCAGGCATTTCATCTATGACTTATATCACCAAAACACGGCCTCTTCTGGTCTTTTCTAGACATGGTTATCACATTTATTCACCAATTATATACTTTCTAATCAAAACTATTACACTTAGATTGTTACAGCGATGGTAAAACTCAATAAAATATAGATATCAAGCTGCAGATTTTTTATCAAGCAGCTCGAATATGTCAAGAAAGGACCAGAACACGCAAACCCCTTGTGTGTACTGATGGTCTCACCACCCCAAATGCCAGTCCCATTGAAACACATGTAAACTGCCTCAATTCCGCAGGCCGATTTCACCATTTTTCACCCTATTAGATATTTAGTGTGACATATCAGGATAAAGCTTGAGATGTCCTTGTTCGAAAACAGGCCCGCTATGGGTATGGTTACCAGACAGATTTTGAGCTACGCCCCCTAGAGTGTAAAAAAGTCAATACTGTTAAAATTGGGCTATAATCCGTGCTCTCTTTCACAGAACAGACACACATCATTTTAACCCACTGTATCCCTGCGAGGTTATCATGAAACAGTTATTTCTGATATCCTTGACAAAGAAGATAACGTGGGCTTATTAAATATTCACAAAATTATTACTTCTTTGTATTTTATTTTGTTTCAATAGAGGTTGGAACAGCCGCATTAAAAATATTTTGTGTGATGATTCCATCATTAGTAGACACCTCCCTGGATTTCGGCTTATTTAGGGTGGTGAGACCATATGTAGAGATATAATTTTCTTTGATTATTTTATTTCGGCCTGGTATGATGCTTGAAGGTGTTCTGAACAATATAGTTTTTGAATTAGGCAAATATATTGAAAACTGTTGCCCTCGGAGCCCTTTGAATAATTATTGATATCATGAAAATCGGCCTGGTTTCCTTGAAAGTCGCATTGAATAAAACAGTTAAATGAAGTGGCTATTCCCGCCTCTATTTCGTCACACAAAGTCGTCATGGTTACCTTGTATTTTGAAAATTGTTGTTGAAATATGCCACACATATTAGAATGGACTGCTATTAGTAGCATCCATACTTAAATTCACCATTTTTTCCTTTTATTTGGGCCCATATGACAATCAAACTACCAACCAGGCATTTCATCTATGACTTATATCACCAAAACACGGCCTCTTCTGGTCTTTTCTAGACATGGTTATCACATTTATTCACCAATTATATACTTTCTAATCAAAACTATTACACTTAGATTGTTACAGCGATGGTAAAACTCAATAAAATATAGATATCAAGCTGCAGATTTTTTATCAAGCAGCTCGAATATGTCAAGAAAGGACCAGAACACGCAAACCCCTTGTGTGTACTGATGGTCTCACCACCCCAAATGCCAGTCCCATTGAAACACATGTAAACTGCCTCAATTCCGCAGGCCGATTTCACCATTTTTCACCCTATTAGATATTTAGTGTGACATATCAGGATAAAGCTTGAGATGTCCTTGTTCGAAAACAGGCCCGCTATGGGTATGGTTACCAGACAGATTTTGAGCTACGCCCCCTAGAGTGTAAAAAAGTCAATACTGTTAAAATTGGGCTATAATCCGTGCTCTCTTTCACAGAACAGACACACATCATTTTAACCCACTGTATCCCTGCGAGGTTATCATGAAACAGTTATTTCTGATATCCTTGACAAAGAAGATAACGTGGGCTTATTAAATATTCACAAAATTATTACTTCTTTGTATTTTATTTTGTTTCAATAGAGGTTGGAACAGCCGCATTAAAAATATTTTGTGTGATGATTCCATCATTAGTAGACACCTCCCTGGATTTCGGCTTATTTAGGGTGGTGAGACCATATGTAGAGATATAATTTTCTTTGATTATTTTATTTCGGCCTGGTATGATGCTTGAAGGTGTTCTGAACAATATAGTTTTTGAATTAGGCAAATATATTGAAAACTGTTGCCCTCGGAGCCCTTTGAATAATTATTGATATCATGAAAATCGGCCTGGTTTCCTTGAAAGTCGCATTGAATAAAACAGTTAAATGAAGTGGCTATTCCCGCCTCTATTTCGTCACACAAAGTCGTCATGGTTACCTTGTATTTTGAAAATTGTTGTTGAAATATGCCACACATATTAGAATGGACTGCTATTAGTAGCATCCATACTTAAATTCACCATTTTTTCCTTTTATTTGGGCCCATATGACAATCAAACTACCAACCAGGCATTTCATCTATGACTTATATCACCAAAACACGGCCTCTTCTGGTCTTTTCTAGACATGGTTATCACATTTATTCACCAATTATATACTTTCTAATCAAAACTATTACACTTAGATTGTTACAGCGATGGTAAAACTCAATAAAATATAGATATCAAGCTGCAGATTTTTTATCAAGCAGCTCGAATATGTCAAGAAAGGACCAGAACACGCAAACCCCTTGTGTGTACTGATGGTCTCACCACCCCAAATGCCAGTCCCATTGAAACACATGTAAACTGCCTCAATTCCGCAGGCCGATTTCACCATTTTTCACCCTATTAGATATTTAGTGTGACATATCAGGATAAAGCTTGAGATGTCCTTGTTCGAAAACAGGCCCGCTATGGGTATGGTTACCAGACAGATTTTGAGCTACGCCCCCTAGAGTGTAAAAAAGTCAATACTGTTAAAATTGGGCTATAATCCGTGCTCTCTTTCACAGAACAGACACACATCATTTTAACCCACTGTATCCCTGCGAGGTTATCATGAAACAGTTATTTCTGATATCCTTGACAAAGAAGATAACGTGGGCTTATTAAATATTCACAAAATTATTACTTCTTTGTATTTTATTTTGTTTCAATAGAGGTTGGAACAGCCGCATTAAAAATATTTTGTGTGATGATTCCATCATTAGTAGACACCTCCCTGGATTTCGGCTTATTTAGGGTGGTGAGACCATATGTAGAGATATAATTTTCTTTGATTATTTTATTTCGGCCTGGTATGATGCTTGAAGGTGTTCTGAACAATATAGTTTTTGAATTAGGCAAATATATTGAAAACTGTTGCCCTCGGAGCCCTTTGAATAATTATTGATATCATGAAAATCGGCCTGGTTTCCTTGAAAGTCGCATTGAATAAAACAGTTAAATGAAGTGGCTATTCCCGCCTCTATTTCGTCACACAAAGTCGTCATGGTTACCTTGTATTTTGAAAATTGTTGTTGAAATATGCCACACATATTAGAATGGACTGCTATTAGTAGCATCCATACTTAAATTCACCATTTTTTCCTTTTATTTGGGCCCATATGACAATCAAACTACCAACCAGGCATTTCATCTATGACTTATATCACCAAAACACGGCCTCTTCTGGTCTTTTCTAGACATGGTTATCACATTTATTCACCAATTATATACTTTCTAATCAAAACTATTACACTTAGATTGTTACAGCGATGGTAAAACTCAATAAAATATAGATATCAAGCTGCAGATTTTTTATCAAGCAGCTCGAATATGTCAAGAAAGGACCAGAACACGCAAACCCCTTGTGTGTACTGATGGTCTCACCACCCCAAATGCCAGTCCCATTGAAACACATGTAAACTGCCTCAATTCCGCAGGCCGATTTCACCATTTTTCACCCTATTAGATATTTAGTGTGACATATCAGGATAAAGCTTGAGATGTCCTTGTTCGAAAACAGGCCCGCTATGGGTATGGTTACCAGACAGATTTTGAGCTACGCCCCCTAGAGTGTAAAAAAGTCAATACTGTTAAAATTGGGCTATAATCCGTGCTCTCTTTCACAGAACAGACACACATCATTTTAACCCACTGTATCCCTGCGAGGTTATCATGAAACAGTTATTTCTGATATCCTTGACAAAGAAGATAACGTGGGCTTATTAAATATTCACAAAATTATTACTTCTTTGTATTTTATTTTGTTTCAATAGAGGTTGGAACAGCCGCATTAAAAATATTTTGTGTGATGATTCCATCATTAGTAGACACCTCCCTGGATTTCGGCTTATTTAGGGTGGTGAGACCATATGTAGAGATATAATTTTCTTTGATTATTTTATTTCGGCCTGGTATGATGCTTGAAGGTGTTCTGAACAATATAGTTTTTGAATTAGGCAAATATATTGAAAACTGTTGCCCTCGGAGCCCTTTGAATAATTATTGATATCATGAAAATCGGCCTGGTTTCCTTGAAAGTCGCATTGAATAAAACAGTTAAATGAAGTGGCTATTCCCGCCTCTATTTCGTCACACAAAGTCGTCATGGTTACCTTGTATTTTGAAAATTGTTGTTGAAATATGCCACACATATTAGAATGGACTGCTATTAGTAGCATCCATACTTAAATTCACCATTTTTTCCTTTTATTTGGGCCCATATGACAATCAAACTACCAACCAGGCATTTCATCTATGACTTATATCACCAAAACACGGCCTCTTCTGGTCTTTTCTAGACATGGTTATCACATTTATTCACCAATTATATACTTTCTAATCAAAACTATTACACTTAGATTGTTACAGCGATGGTAAAACTCAATAAAATATAGATATCAAGCTGCAGATTTTTTATCAAGCAGCTCGAATATGTCAAGAAAGGACCAGAACACGCAAACCCCTTGTGTGTACTGATGTAGAGATATAATTTTCTTTGATTATTTTATTTCGGCCTGGTATGATGCTTGAAGGTGTTCTGAACAATATAGTTTTTGAATTAGGCAAATATATTGAAAACTGTTGCCCTCGGAGCCCTTTGAATAATTATTGATATCATGAAAATCGGCCTGGTTTCCTTGAAAGTCGCATTGAATAAAACAGTTAAATGAAGTGGCTATTCCCGCCTCTATTTCGTCACACAAAGTCGTCATGGTTACCTTGTATTTTGAAAATTGTTGTTGAAATATGCCACACATATTAGAATGGACTGCTATTAGTAGCATCCATACTTAAATTCACCATTTTTTCCTTTTATTTGGGCCCATATGACAATCAAACTACCAACCAGGCATTTCATCTATGACTTATATCACCAAAACACGGCCTCTTCTGGTCTTTTCTAGACATGGTTATCACATTTATTCACCAATTATATACTTTCTAATCAAAACTATTACACTTAGATTGTTACAGCGATGGTAAAACTCAATAAAATATAGATATCAAGCTGCAGATTTTTTATCAAGCAGCTCGAATATGTCAAGAAAGGACCAGAACACGCAAACCCCTTGTGTGTACTGATGGTCTCACCACCCCAAATGCCAGTCCCATTGAAACACATGTAAACTGCCTCAATTCCGCAGGCCGATTTCACCATTTTTCACCCTATTAGATATTTAGTGTGACATATCAGGATAAAGCTTGAGATGTCCTTGTTCGAAAACAGGCCCGCTATGGGTATGGTTACCAGACAGATTTTGAGCTACGCCCCCTAGAGTGTAAAAAAGTCAATACTGTTAAAATTGGGCTATAATCCGTGCTCTCTTTCACAGAACAGACACACATCATTTTAACCCACTGTATCCCTGCGAGGTTATCATGAAACAGTTATTTCTGATATCCTTGACAAAGAAGATAACGTGGGCTTATTAAATATTCACAAAATTATTACTTCTTTGTATTTTATTTTGTTTCAATAGAGGTTGGAACAGCCGCATTAAAAATATTTTGTGTGATGATTCCATCATTAGTAGACACCTCCCTGGATTTCGGCTTATTTAGGGTGGTGAGACCATATGTAGAGATATAATTTTCTTTGATTATTTTATTTCGGCCTGGTATGATGCTTGAAGGTGTTCTGAACAATATAGTTTTTGAATTAGGCAAATATATTGAAAACTGTTGCCCTCGGAGCCCTTTGAATAATTATTGATATCATGAAAATCGGCCTGGTTTCCTTGAAAGTCGCATTGAATAAAACAGTTAAATGAAGTGGCTATTCCCGCCTCTATTTCGTCACACAAAGTCGTCATGGTTACCTTGTATTTTGAAAATTGTTGTTGAAATATGCCACACATATTAGAATGGACTGCTATTAGTAGCATCCATACTTAAATTCACCATTTTTTCCTTTTATTTGGGCCCATATGACAATCAAACTACCAACCAGGCATTTCATCTATGACTTATATCACCAAAACACGGCCTCTTCTGGTCTTTTCTAGACATGGTTATCACATTTATTCACCAATTATATACTTTCTAATCAAAACTATTACACTTAGATTGTTACAGCGATGGTAAAACTCAATAAAATATAGATATCAAGCTGCAGATTTTTTATCAAGCAGCTCGAATATGTCAAGAAAGGACCAGAACACGCAAACCCCTTGTGTGTACTGATGGTCTCACCACCCCAAATGCCAGTCCAATTGAAACACATGTAAACTGCCTCAATTCCGCAGGCCGATTTCACCATTTTTCACCCTATTAGATATTTAGTGTGACATATCAGGATAAAGCTTGAGATGTCCTTGTTCGAAAACAGGCCCGCTATGGGTATGGTTACCAGACAGATTTTGAGCTACGCCCCCTAGAGTGTAAAAAAGTCAATACTGTTAAAATTGGGCTATAATCCGTGCTCTCTTTCACAGAACAGACACACATCATTTTAACCCACTGTATCCCTGCGAGGTTATCATGAAACAGTTATTTCTGATATCCTTGACAAAGAAGATAACGTGGGCTTATTAAATATTCACAAAATTATTACTTCTTTGTATTTTATTTTGTTTCAATAGAGGTTGGAACAGCCGCATTAAAAATATTTTGTGTGATGATTCCATCATTAGTAGACACCTCCCTGGATTTCGGCTTATTTAGGGTGGTGAGACCATATGTAGAGATATAATTTTCTTTGATTATTTTATTTCGGCCTGGTATGATGCTTGAAGGTGTTCTGAACAATATAGTTTTTGAATTAGGCAAATATATTGAAAACTGTTGCCCTCGGAGCCCTTTGAATAATTATTGATATCATGAAAATCGGCCTGGTTTCCTTGAAAGTCGCATTGAATAAAACAGTTAAATGAAGTGGCTATTCCCGCCTCTATTTCGTCACACAAAGTCGTCATGGTTACCTTGTATTTTGAAAATTGTTGTTGAAATATGCCACACATATTAGAATGGACTGCTATTAGTAGCATCCATACTTAAATTCACCATTTTTTCCTTTTATTTGGGCCCATATGACAATCAAACTACCAACCAGGCATTTCATCTATGACTTATATCACCAAAACACGGCCTCTTCTGGTCTTTTCTAGACATGGTTATCACATTTATTCACCAATTATATACTTTCTAATCAAAACTATTACACTTAGATTGTTACAGCGATGGTAAAACTCAATAAAATATAGATATCAAGCTGCAGATTTTTTATCAAGCAGCTCGAATATGTCAAGAAAGGACCAGAACACGCAAACCCCTTGTGTGTACTGATGGTCTCACCACCCCAAATGCCAGTCCCATTGAAACACATGTAAACTGCCTCAATTCCGCAGGCCGATTTCACCATTTTTCACCCTATTAGATATTTAGTGTGACATATCAGGATAAAGCTTGAGATGTCCTTGTTCGAAAACAGGCCCGCTATGGGTATGGTTACCAGACAGATTTTGAGCTACGCCCCCTAGAGTGTAAAAAAGTCAATACTGTTAAAATTGGGCTATAATCCGTGCTCTCTTTCACAGAACAGACACACATCATTTTAACCCACTGTATCCCTGCGAGGTTATCATGAAACAGTTATTTCTGATATCCTTGACAAAGAAGATAACGTGGGCTTATTAAATATTCACAAAATTATTACTTCTTTGTATTTTATTTTGTTTCAATAGAGGTTGGAACAGCCGCATTAAAAATATTTTGTGTGATGATTCCATCATTAGTAGACACCTCCCTGGATTTCGGCTTATTTAGGGTGGTGAGACCATATGTAGAGATATAATTTTCTTTGATTATTTTATTTCGGCCTGGTATGATGCTTGAAGGTGTTCTGAACAATATAGTTTTTGAATTAGGCAAATATATTGAAAACTGTTGCCCTCGGAGCCCTTTGAATAATTATTGATATCATGAAAATCGGCCTGGTTTCCTTGAAAGTCGCATTGAATAAAACAGTTAAATGAAGTGGCTATTCCCGCCTCTATTTCGTCACACAAAGTCGTCATGGTTACCTTGTATTTTGAAAATTGTTGTTGAAATATGCCACACATATTAGAATGGACTGCTATTAGTAGCATCCATACTTAAATTCACCATTTTTTCCTTTTATTTGGGCCCATATGACAATCAAACTACCAACCAGGCATTTCATCTATGACTTATATCACCAAAACACGGCCTCTTCTGGTCTTTTCTAGACATGGTTATCACATTTATTCACCAATTATATACTTTCTAATCAAAACTATTACACTTAGATTGTTACAGCGATGGTAAAACTCAATAAAATATAGATATCAAGCTGCAGATTTTTTATCAAGCAGCTCGAATATGTCAAGAAAGGACCAGAACACGCAAACCCCTTGTGTGTACTGATGGTCTCACCACCCCAAATGCCAGTCCCATTGAAACACATGTAAACTGCCTCAATTCCGCAGGCCGATTTCACCATTTTTCACCCTATTAGATATTTAGTGTGACATATCAGGATAAAGCTTGAGATGTCCTTGTTCGAAAACAGGCCCGCTATGGGTATGGTTACCAGACAGATTTTGAGCTACGCCCCCTAGAGTGTAAAAAAGTCAATACTGTTAAAATTGGGCTATAATCCGTGCTCTCTTTCACAGAACAGACACACATCATTTTAACCCACTGTATCCCTGCGAGGTTATCATGAAACAGTTATTTCTGATATCCTTGACAAAGAAGATAACGTGGGCTTATTAAATATTCACAAAATTATTACTTCTTTGTATTTTATTTTGTTTCAATAGAGGTTGGAACAGCCGCATTAAAAATATTTTGTGTGATGATTCCATCATTAGTAGACACCTCCCTGGATTTCGGCTTATTTAGGGTGGTGAGACCATATGTAGAGATATAATTTTCTTTGATTATTTTATTTCGGCCTGGTATGATGCTTGAAGGTGTTCTGAACAATATAGTTTTTGAATTAGGCAAATATATTGAAAACTGTTGCCCTCGGAGCCCTTTGAATAATTATTGATATCATGAAAATCGGCCTGGTTTCCTTGAAAGTCGCATTGAATAAAACAGTTAAATGAAGTGGCTATTCCCGCCTCTATTTCGTCACACAAAGTCGTCATGGTTACCTTGTATTTTGAAAATTGTTGTTGAAATATGCCACACATATTAGAATGGACTGCTATTAGTAGCATCCATACTTAAATTCACCATTTTTTCCTTTTATTTGGGCCCATATGACAATCAAACTACCAACCAGGCATTTCATCTATGACTTATATCACCAAAACACGGCCTCTTCTGGTCTTTTCTAGACATGGTTATCACATTTATTCACCAATTATATACTTTCTAATCAAAACTATTACACTTAGATTGTTACAGCGATGGTAAAACTCAATAAAATATAGATATCAAGCTGCAGATTTTTTATCAAGCAGCTCGAATATGTCAAGAAAGGACCAGAACACGCAAACCCCTTGTGTGTACTGATGGTCTCACCACCCCAAATGCCAGTCCCATTGAAACACATGTAAACTGCCTCAATTCCGCAGGCCGATTTCACCATTTTTCACCCTATTAGATATTTAGTGTGACATATCAGGATAAAGCTTGAGATGTCCTTGTTCGAAAACAGGCCCGCTATGGGTATGGTTACCAGACAGATTTTGAGCTACGCCCCCTAGAGTGTAAAAAAGTCAATACTGTTAAAATTGGGCTATAATCCGTGCTCTCTTTCACAGAACAGACACACATCATTTTAACCCACTGTATCCCTGCGAGGTTATCATGAAACAGTTATTTCTGATATCCTTGACAAAGAAGATAACGTGGGCTTATTAAATATTCACAAAATTATTACTTCTTTGTATTTTATTTTGTTTCAATAGAGGTTGGAACAGCCGCATTAAAAATATTTTGTGTGATGATTCCATCATTAGTAGACACCTCCCTGGATTTCGGCTTATTTAGGGTGGTGAGACCATATGTAGAGATATAATTTTCTTTGATTATTTTATTTCGGCCTGGTATGATGCTTGAAGGTGTTCTGAACAATATAGTTTTTGAATTAGGCAAATATATTGAAAACTGTTGCCCTCGGAGCCCTTTGAATAATTATTGATATCATGAAAATCGGCCTGGTTTCCTTGAAAGTCGCATTGAATAAAACAGTTAAATGAAGTGGCTATTCCCGCCTCTATTTCGTCACACAAAGTCGTCATGGTTACCTTGTATTTTGAAAATTGTTGTTGAAATATGCCACACATATTAGAATGGACTGCTATTAGTAGCATCCATACTTAAATTCACCATTTTTTCCTTTTATTTGGGCCCATATGACAATCAAACTACCAACCAGGCATTTCATCTATGACTTATATCACCAAAACACGGCCTCTTCTGGTCTTTTCTAGACATGGTTATCACATTTATTCACCAATTATATACTTTCTAATCAAAACTATTACACTTAGATTGTTACAGCGATGGTAAAACTCAATAAAATATAGATATCAAGCTGCAGATTTTTTATCAAGCAGCTCGAATATGTCAAGAAAGGACCAGAACACGCAAACCCCTTGTGTGTACTGATGGTCTCACCACCCCAAATGCCAGTCCCATTGAAACACATGTAAACTGCCTCAATTCCGCAGGCCGATTTCACCATTTTTCACCCTATTAGATATTTAGTGTGACATATCAGGATAAAGCTTGAGATGTCCTTGTTCGAAAACAGGCCCGCTATGGGTATGGTTACCAGACAGATTTTGAGCTACGCCCCCTAGAGTGTAAAAAAGTCAATACTGTTAAAATTGGGCTATAATCCGTGCTCTCTTTCACAGAACAGACACACATCATTTTAACCCACTGTATCCCTGCGAGGTTATCATGAAACAGTTATTTCTGATATCCTTGACAAAGAAGATAACGTGGGCTTATTAAATATTCACAAAATTATTACTTCTTTGTATTTTATTTTGTTTCAATAGAGGTTGGAACAGCCGCATTAAAAATATTTTGTGTGATGATTCCATCATTAGTAGACACCTCCCTGGATTTCGGCTTATTTAGGGTGGTGAGACCATATGTAGAGATATAATTTTCTTTGATTATTTTATTTCGGCCTGGTATGATGCTTGAAGGTGTTCTGAACAATATAGTTTTTGAATTAGGCAAACATATTGAAAACTGTTGCCCTCGGAGCCCTTTGAATAATTATTGATATCATGAAAATCGGCCTGGTTTCCTTGAAAGTCGCATTGAATAAAACAGTTAAATGAAGTGGCTATTCCCGCCTCTATTTCGTCACACAAAGTCGTCATGGTTACCTTGTATTTTGAAAATTGTTGTTGAAATATGCCACACATATTAGAATGGACTGCTATTAGTAGCATCCATACTTAAATTCACCATTTTTTCCTTTTATTTGGGCCCATATGACAATCAAACTACCAACCAGGCATTTCATCTATGACTTATATCACCAAAACACGGCCTCTTCTGGTCTTTTCTAGACATGGTTATCACATTTATTCACCAATTATATACTTTCTAATCAAAACTATTACACTTAGATTGTTACAGCGATGGTAAAACTCAATAAAATATAGATATCAAGCTGCAGATTTTTTATCAAGCAGCTCGAATATGTCAAGAAAGGACCAGAACACGCAAACCCCTTGTGTGTACTGATGGTCTCACCACCCCAAATGCCAGTCCCATTGAAACACATGTAAACTGCCTCAATTCCGCAGGCCGATTTCACCATTTTTCACCCTATTAGATATTTAGTGTGACATATCAGGATAAAGCTTGAGATGTCCTTGTTCGAAAACAGGCCCGCTATGGGTATGGTTACCAGACAGATTTTGAGCTACGCCCCCTAGAGTGTAAAAAAGTCAATACTGTTAAAATTGGGCTATAATCCGTGCTCTCTTTCACAGAACAGACACACATCATTTTAACCCACTGTATCCCTGCGAGGTTATCATGAAACAGTTATTTCTGATATCCTTGACAAAGAAGATAACGTGGGCTTATTAAATATTCACAAAATTATTACTTCTTTGTATTTTATTTTGTTTCAATAGAGGTTGGAACAGCCGCATTAAAAATATTTTGTGTGATGATTCCATCATTAGTAGACACCTCCCTGGATTTCGGCTTATTTAGGGTGGTGAGACCATATGTAGAGATATAATTTTCTTTGATTATTTTATTTCGGCCTGGTATGATGCTTGAAGGTGTTCTGAACAATATAGTTTTTGAATTAGGCAAATATATTGAAAACTGTTGCCCTCGGAGCCCTTTGAATAATTATTGATATCATGAAAATCGGCCTGGTTTCCTTGAAAGTCGCATTGAATAAAACAGTTAAATGAAGTGGCTATTCCCGCCTCTATTTCGTCACACAAAGTCGTCATGGTTACCTTGTATTTTGAAAATTGTTGTTGAAATATGCCACACATATTAGAATGGACTGCTATTAGTAGCATCCATACTTAAATTCACCATTTTTTCCTTTTATTTGGGCCCATATGACAATCAAACTACCAACCAGGCATTTCATCTATGACTTATATCACCAAAACACGGCCTCTTCTGGTCTTTTCTAGACATGGTTATCACATTTATTCACCAATTATATACTTTCTAATCAAAACTATTACACTTAGATTGTTACAGCGATGGTAAAACTCAATAAAATATAGATATCAAGCTGCAGATTTTTTATCAAGCAGCTCGAATATGTCAAGAAAGGACCAGAACACGCAAACCCCTTGTGTGTACTGATGGTCTCACCACCCCAAATGCCAGTCCCATTGAAACACATGTAAACTGCCTCAATTCCGCAGGCCGATTTCACCATTTTTCACCCTATTAGATATTTAGTGTGACATATCAGGATAAAGCTTGAGATGTCCTTGTTCGAAAACAGGCCCGCTATGGGTATGGTTACCAGACAGATTTTGAGCTACGCCCCCTAGAGTGTAAAAAAGTCAATACTGTTAAAATTGGGCTATAATCCGTGCTCTCTTTCACAGAACAGACACACATCATTTTAACCCACTGTATCCCTGCGAGGTTATCATGAAACAGTTATTTCTGATATCCTTGACAAAGAAGATAACGTGGGCTTATTAAATATTCACAAAATTATTACTTCTTTGTATTTTATTTTGTTTCAATAGAGGTTGGAACAGCCGCATTAAAAATATTTTGTGTGATGATTCCATCATTAGTAGACACCTCCCTGGATTTCGGCTTATTTAGGGTGGTGAGACCATATGTAGAGATATAATTTTCTTTGATTATTTTATTTCGGCCTGGTATGATGCTTGAAGGTGTTCTGAACAATATAGTTTTTGAATTAGGCAAATATATTGAAAACTGTTGCCCTCGGAGCCCTTTGAATAATTATTGATATCATGAAAATCGGCCTGGTTTCCTTGAAAGTCGCATTGAATAAAACAGTTAAATGAAGTGGCTATTCCCGCCTCTATTTCGTCACACAAAGTCGTCATGGTTACCTTGTATTTTGAAAATTGTTGTTGAAATATGCCACACATATTAGAATGGACTGCTATTAGTAGCATCCATACTTAAATTCACCATTTTTTCCTTTTATTTGGGCCCATATGACAATCAAACTACCAACCAGGCATTTCATCTATGACTTATATCACCAAAACACGGCCTCTTCTGGTCTTTTCTAGACATGGTTATCACATTTATTCACCAATTATATACTTTCTAATCAAAACTATTACACTTAGATTGTTACAGCGATGGTAAAACTCAATAAAATATAGATATCAAGCTGCAGATTTTTTATCAAGCAGCTCGAATATGTCAAGAAAGGACCAGAACACGCAAACCCCTTGTGTGTACTGATGGTCTCACCACCCCAAATGCCAGTCCCATTGAAACACATGTAAACTGCCTCAATTCCGCAGGCCGATTTCACCATTTTTCACCCTATTAGATATTTAGTGTGACATATCAGGATAAAGCTTGAGATGTCCTTGTTCGAAAACAGGCCCGCTATGGGTATGGTTACCAGACAGATTTTGAGCTACGCCCCCTAGAGTGTAAAAAAGTCAATACTGTTAAAATTGGGCTATAATCCGTGCTCTCTTTCACAGAACAGACACACATCATTTTAACCCACTGTATCCCTGCGAGGTTATCATGAAACAGTTATTTCTGATATCCTTGACAAAGAAGATAACGTGGGCTTATTAAATATTCACAAAATTATTACTTCTTTGTATTTTATTTTGTTTCAATAGAGGTTGGAACAGCCGCATTAAAAATATTTTGTGTGATGATTCCATCATTAGTAGACACCTCCCTGGATTTCGGCTTATTTAGGGTGGTGAGACCATATGTAGAGATATAATTTTCTTTGATTATTTTATTTCGGCCTGGTATGATGCTTGAAGGTGTTCTGAACAATATAGTTTTTGAATTAGGCAAATATATTGAAAACTGTTGCCCTCGGAGCCCTTTGAATAATTATTGATATCATGAAAATCGGCCTGGTTTCCTTGAAAGTCGCATTGAATAAAACAGTTAAATGAAGTGGCTATTCCCGCCTCTATTTCGTCACACAAAGTCGTCATGGTTACCTTGTATTTTGAAAATTGTTGTTGAAATATGCCACACATATTAGAATGGACTGCTATTAGTAGCATCCATACTTAAATTCACCATTTTTTCCTTTTATTTGGGCCCATATGACAATCAAACTACCAACCAGGCATTTCATCTATGACTTATATCACCAAAACACGGCCTCTTCTGGTCTTTTCTAGACATGGTTATCACATTTATTCACCAATTATATACTTTCTAATCAAAACTATTACACTTAGATTGTTACAGCGATGGTAAAACTCAATAAAATATAGATATCAAGCTGCAGATTTTTTATCAAGCAGCTCGAATATGTCAAGAAAGGACCAGAACACGCAAACCCCTTGTGTGTACTGATGGTCTCACCACCCCAAATGCCAGTCCCATTGAAACACATGTAAACTGCCTCAATTCCGCAGGCCGATTTCACCATTTTTCACCCTATTAGATATTTAGTGTGACATATCAGGATAAAGCTTGAGATGTCCTTGTTCGAAAACAGGCCCGCTATGGGTATGGTTACCAGACAGATTTTGAGCTACGCCCCCTAGAGTGTAAAAAAGTCAATACTGTTAAAATTGGGCTATAATCCGTGCTCTCTTTCACAGAACAGACACACATCATTTTAACCCACTGTATCCCTGCGAGGTTATCATGAAACAGTTATTTCTGATATCCTTGACAAAGAAGATAACGTGGGCTTATTAAATATTCACAAAATTATTACTTCTTTGTATTTTATTTTGTTTCAATAGAGGTTGGAACAGCCGCATTAAAAATATTTTGTGTGATGATTCCATCATTAGTAGACACCTCCCTGGATTTCGGCTTATTTAGGGTGGTGAGACCATATGTAGAGATATAATTTTCTTTGATTATTTTATTTCGGCCTGGTATGATGCTTGAAGGTGTTCTGAACAATATAGTTTTTGAATTAGGCAAATATATTAAAAACTGTTGCCCTCGGAGCCCTTTGAATAATTATTGATATCATGAAAATCGGCCTGGTTTCCTTGAAAGTCGCATTGAATAAAACAGTTAAATGAAGTGGCTATTCCCGCCTCTATTTCGTCACACAAAGTCGTCATGGTTACCTTGTATTTTGAAAATTGTTGTTGAAATATGCCACACATATTAGAATGGACTGCTATTAGTAGCATCCATACTTAAATTCACCATTTTTTCCTTTTATTTGGGCCCATATGACAATCAAACTACCAACCAGGCATTTCATCTATGACTTATATCACCAAAACACGGCCTCTTCTGGTCTTTTCTAGACATGGTTATCACATTTATTCACCAATTATATACTTTCTAATCAAAACTATTACACTTAGATTGTTACAGCGATGGTAAAACTCAATAAAATATAGATATCAAGCTGCAGATTTTTTATCAAGCAGCTCGAATATGTCAAGAAAGGACCAGAACACGCAAACCCCTTGTGTGTACTGATGGTCTCACCACCCCAAATGCCAGTCCCATTGAAACACATGTAAACTGCCTCAATTCCGCAGGCCGATTTCACCATTTTTCACCCTATTAGATATTTAGTGTGACATATCAGGATAAAGCTTGAGATGTCCTTGTTCGAAAACAGGCCCGCTATGGGTATGGTTACCAGACAGATTTTGAGCTACGCCCCCTAGAGTGTAAAAAAGTCAATACTGTTAAAATTGGGCTATAATCCGTGCTCTCTTTCACAGAACAGACACACATCATTTTAACCCACTGTATCCCTGCGAGGTTATCATGAAACAGTTATTTCTGATATCCTTGACAAAGAAGATAACGTGGGCTTATTAAATATTCACAAAATTATTACTTCTTTGTATTTTATTTTGTTTCAATAGAGGTTGGAACAGCCGCATTAAAAATATTTTGTGTGATGATTCCATCATTAGTAGACACCTCCCTGGATTTCGGCTTATTTAGGGTGGTGAGACCATATGTAGAGATATAATTTTCTTTGATTATTTTATTTCGGCCTGGTATGATGCTTGAAGGTGTTCTGAACAATATAGTTTTTGAATTAGGCAAATATATTGAAAACTGTTGCCCTCGGAGCCCTTTGAATAATTATTGATATCATGAAAATCGGCCTGGTTTCCTTGAAAGTCGCATTGAATAAAACAGTTAAATGAAGTGGCTATTCCCGCCTCTATTTCGTCACACAAAGTCGTCATAGTTACCTTGTATTTTGAAAATTGTTGTTGAAATATGCCACACATATTAGAATGGACTGCTATTAGTAGCATCCATACTTAAATTCACCATTTTTTCCTTTTATTTGGGCCCATATGACAATCAAACTACCAACCAGGCATTTCATCTATGACTTATATCACCAAAACACGGCCTCTTCTGGTCTTTTCTAGACATGGTTATCACATTTATTCACCAATTATATACTTTCTAATCAAAACTATTACACTTAGATTGTTACAGCGATGGTAAAACTCAATAAAATATAGATATCAAGCTGCAGATTTTTTATCAAGCAGCTCGAATATGTCAAGAAAGGACCAGAACACGCAAACCCCTTGTGTGTACTGATGGTCTCACCACCCCAAATGCCAGTCCCATTGAAACACATGTAAACTGCCTCAATTCCGCAGGCCGATTTCACCATTTTTCACCCTATTAGATATTTAGTGTGACATATCAGGATAAAGCTTGAGATGTCCTTGTTCGAAAACAGGCCCGCTATGGGTATGGTTACCAGACAGATTTTGAGCTACGCCCCCTAGAGTGTAAAAAAGTCAATACTGTTAAAATTGGGCTATAATCCGTGCTCTCTTTCACAGAACAGACACACATCATTTTAACCCACTGTATCCCTGCGAGGTTATCATGAAACAGTTATTTCTGATATCCTTGACAAAGAAGATAACGTGGGCTTATTAAATATTCACAAAATTATTACTTCTTTGTATTTTATTTTGTTTCAATAGAGGTTGGAACAGCCGCATTAAAAATATTTTGTGTGATGATTCCATCATTAGTAGACACCTCCCTGGATTTCGGCTTATTTAGGGTGGTGAGACCATATGTAGAGATATAATTTTCTTTGATTATTTTATTTCGGCCTGGTATGATGCTTGAAGGTGTTCTGAACAATATAGTTTTTGAATTAGGCAAATATATTAAAAACTGTTGCCCTCGGAGCCCTTTGAATAATTATTGATATCATGAAAATCGGCCTGGTTTCCTTGAAAGTCGCATTGAATAAAACAGTTAAATGAAGTGGCTATTCCCGCCTCTATTTCGTCACACAAAGTCGTCATGGTTACCTTGTATTTTGAAAATTGTTGTTGAAATATGCCACACATATTAGAATGGACTGCTATTAGTAGCATCCATACTTAAATTCACCATTTTTTCCTTTTATTTGGGCCCATATGACAATCAAACTACCAACCAGGCATTTCATCTATGACTTATATCACCAAAACACGGCCTCTTCTGGTCTTTTCTAGACATGGTTATCACATTTATTCACCAATTATATACTTTCTAATCAAAACTATTACACTTAGATTGTTACAGCGATGGTAAAACTCAATAAAATATAGATATCAAGCTGCAGATTTTTTATCAAGCAGCTCGAATATGTCAAGAAAGGACCAGAACACGCAAACCCCTTGTGTGTACTGATGGTCTCACCACCCCAAATGCCAGTCCCATTGAAACACATGTAAACTGCCTCAATTCCGCAGGCCGATTTCACCATTTTTCACCCTATTAGATATTTAGTGTGACATATCAGGATAAAGCTTGAGATGTCCTTGTTCGAAAACAGGCCCGCTATGGGTATGGTTACCAGACAGATTTTGAGCTACGCCCCCTAGAGTGTAAAAAAGTCAATACTGTTAAAATTGGGCTATAATCCGTGCTCTCTTTCACAGAACAGACACACATCATTTTAACCCACTGTATCCCTGCGAGGTTATCATGAAACAGTTATTTCTGATATCCTTGACAAAGAAGATAACGTGGGCTTATTAAATATTCACAAAATTATTACTTCTTTGTATTTTATTTTGTTTCAATAGAGGTTGGAACAGCCGCATTAAAAATATTTTGTGTGATGATTCCATCATTAGTAGACACCTCCCTGGATTTCGGCTTATTTAGGGTGGTGAGACCATATGTAGAGATATAATTTTCTTTGATTATTTTATTTCGGCCTGGTATGATGCTTGAAGGTGTTCTGAACAATATAGTTTTTGAATTAGGCAAATATATTGAAAACTGTTGCCCTCGGAGCCCTTTGAATAATTATTGATATCATGAAAATCGGCCTGGTTTCCTTGAAAGTCGCATTGAATAAAACAGTTAAATGAAGTGGCTATTCCCGCCTCTATTTCGTCACACAAAGTCGTCATAGTTACCTTGTATTTTGAAAATTGTTGTTGAAATATGCCACACATATTAGAATGGACTGCTATTAGTAGCATCCATACTTAAATTCACCATTTTTTCCTTTTATTTGGGCCCATATGACAATCAAACTACCAACCAGGCATTTCATCTATGACTTATATCACCAAAACACGGCCTCTTCTGGTCTTTTCTAGACATGGTTATCACATTTATTCACCAATTATATACTTTCTAATCAAAACTATTACACTTAGATTGTTACAGCGATGGTAAAACTCAATAAAATATAGATATCAAGCTGCAGATTTTTTATCAAGCAGCTCGAATATGTCAAGAAAGGACCAGAACACGCAAACCCCTTGTGTGTACTGATGGTCTCACCACCCCAAATGCCAGTCCCATTGAAACACATGTAAACTGCCTCAATTCCGCAGGCCGATTTCACCATTTTTCACCCTATTAGATATTTAGTGTGACATATCAGGATAAAGCTTGAGATGTCCTTGTTCGAAAACAGGCCCGCTATGGGTATGGTTACCAGACAGATTTTGAGCTACGCCCCCTAGAGTGTAAAAAAGTCAATACTGTTAAAATTGGGCTATAATCCGTGCTCTCTTTCACAGAACAGACACACATCATTTTAACCCACTGTATCCCTGCGAGGTTATCATGAAACAGTTATTTCTGATATCCTTGACAAAGAAGATAACGTGGGCTTATTAAATATTCACAAAATTATTACTTCTTTGTATTTTATTTTGTTTCAATAGAGGTTGGAACAGCCGCATTAAAAATATTTTGTGTGATGATTCCATCATTAGTAGACACCTCCCTGGATTTCGGCTTATTTAGGGTGGTGAGACCATATGTAGAGATATAATTTTCTTTGATTATTTTATTTCGGCCTGGTATGATGCTTGAAGGTGTTCTGAACAATATAGTTTTTGAATTAGGCAAATATATTAAAAACTGTTGCCCTCGGAGCCCTTTGAATAATTATTGATATCATGAAAATCGGCCTGGTTTCCTTGAAAGTCGCATTGAATAAAACAGTTAAATGAAGTGGCTATTCCCGCCTCTATTTCGTCACACAAAGTCGTCATGGTTACCTTGTATTTTGAAAATTGTTGTTGAAATATGCCACACATATTAGAATGGACTGCTATTAGTAGCATCCATACTTAAATTCACCATTTTTTCCTTTTATTTGGGCCCATATGACAATCAAACTACCAACCAGGCATTTCATCTATGACTTATATCACCAAAACACGGCCTCTTCTGGTCTTTTCTAGACATGGTTATCACATTTATTCACCAATTATATACTTTCTAATCAAAACTATTACACTTAGATTGTTACAGCGATGGTAAAACTCAATAAAATATAGATATCAAGCTGCAGATTTTTTATCAAGCAGCTCGAATATGTCAAGAAAGGACCAGAACACGCAAACCCCTTGTGTGTACTGATGGTCTCACCACCCCAAATGCCAGTCCCATTGAAACACATGTAAACTGCCTCAATTCCGCAGGCCGATTTCACCATTTTTCACCCTATTAGATATTTAGTGTGACATATCAGGATAAAGCTTGAGATGTCCTTGTTCGAAAACAGGCCCGCTATGGGTATGGTTACCAGACAGATTTTGAGCTACGCCCCCTAGAGTGTAAAAAAGTCAATACTGTTAAAATTGGGCTATAATCCGTGCTCTCTTTCACAGAACAGACACACATCATTTTAACCCACTGTATCCCTGCGAGGTTATCATGAAACAGTTATTTCTGATATCCTTGACAAAGAAGATAACGTGGGCTTATTAAATATTCACAAAATTATTACTTCTTTGTATTTTATTTTGTTTCAATAGAGGTTGGAACAGCCGCATTAAAAATATTTTGTGTGATGATTCCATCATTAGTAGACACCTCCCTGGATTTCGGCTTATTTAGGGTGGTGAGACCATATGTAGAGATATAATTTTCTTTGATTATTTTATTTCGGCCTGGTATGATGCTTGAAGGTGTTCTGAACAATATAGTTTTTGAATTAGGCAAATATATTGAAAACTGTTGCCCTCGGAGCCCTTTGAATAATTATTGATATCATGAAAATCGGCCTGGTTTCCTTGAAAGTCGCATTGAATAAAACAGTTAAATGAAGTGGCTATTCCCGCCTCTATTTCGTCACACAAAGTCGTCATGGTTACCTTGTATTTTGAAAATTGTTGTTGAAATATGCCACACATATTAGAATGGACTGCTATTAGTAGCATCCATACTTAAATTCACCATTTTTTCCTTTTATTTGGGCCCATATGACAATCAAACTACCAACCAGGCATTTCATCTATGACTTATATCACCAAAACACGGCCTCTTCTGGTCTTTTCTAGACATGGTTATCACATTTATTCACCAATTATATACTTTCTAATCAAAACTATTACACTTAGATTGTTACAGCGATGGTAAAACTCAATAAAATATAGATATCAAGCTGCAGATTTTTTATCAAGCAGCTCGAATATGTCAAGAAAGGACCAGAACACGCAAACCCCTTGTGTGTACTGATGTAGAGATATAATTTTCTTTGATTATTTTATTTCGGCCTGGTATGATGCTTGAAGGTGTTCTGAACAATATAGTTTTTGAATTAGGCAAATATATTGAAAACTGTTGCCCTCGGAGCCCTTTGAATAATTATTGATATCATGAAAATCGGCCTGGTTTCCTTGAAAGTCGCATTGAATAAAACAGTTAAATGAAGTGGCTATTCCCGCCTCTATTTCGTCACACAAAGTCGTCATGGTTACCTTGTATTTTGAAAATTGTTGTTGAAATATGCCACACATATTAGAATGGACTGCTATTAGTAGCATCCATACTTAAATTCACCATTTTTTCCTTTTATTTGGGCCCATATGACAATCAAACTACCAACCAGGCATTTCATCTATGACTTATATCACCAAAACACGGCCTCTTCTGGTCTTTTCTAGACATGGTTATCACATTTATTCACCAATTATATACTTTCTAATCAAAACTATTACACTTAGATTGTTACAGCGATGGTAAAACTCAATAAAATATAGATATCAAGCTGCAGATTTTTTATCAAGCAGCTCGAATATGTCAAGAAAGGACCAGAACACGCAAACCCCTTGTGTGTACTGATGTAGAGATATAATTTTCTTTGATTATTTTATTTCGGCCTGGTATGATGCTTGAAGGTGTTCTGAACAATATAGTTTTTGAATTAGGCAAATATATTGAAAACTGTTGCCCTCGGAGCCCTTTGAATAATTATTGATATCATGAAAATCGGCCTGGTTTCCTTGAAAGTCGCATTGAATAAAACAGTTAAATGAAGTGGCTATTCCCGCCTCTATTTCGTCACACAAAGTCGTCATGGTTACCTTGTATTTTGAAAATTGTTGTTGAAATATGCCACACATATTAGAATGGACTGCTATTAGTAGCATCCATACTTAAATTCACCATTTTTTCCTTTTATTTGGGCCCATATGACAATCAAACTACCAACCAGGCATTTCATCTATGACTTATATCACCAAAACACGGCCTCTTCTGGTCTTTTCTAGACATGGTTATCACATTTATTCACCAATTATATACTTTCTAATCAAAACTATTACACTTAGATTGTTACAGCGATGGTAAAACTCAATAAAATATAGATATCAAGCTGCAGATTTTTTATCAAGCAGCTCGAATATGTCAAGAAAGGACCAGAACACGCAAACCCCTTGTGTGTACTGATGGTCTCACCACCCCAAATGCCAGTCCCATTGAAACACATGTAAACTGCCTCAATTCCGCAGGCCGATTTCACCATTTTTCACCCTATTAGATATTTAGTGTGACATATCAGGATAAAGCTTGAGATGTCCTTGTTCGAAAACAGGCCCGCTATGGGTATGGTTACCAGACAGATTTTGAGCTACGCCCCCTAGAGTGTAAAAAAGTCAATACTGTTAAAATTGGGCTATAATCCGTGCTCTCTTTCACAGAACAGACACACATCATTTTAACCCACTGTATCCCTGCGAGGTTATCATGAAACAGTTATTTCTGATATCCTTGACAAAGAAGATAACGTGGGCTTATTAAATATTCACAAAATTATTACTTCTTTGTATTTTATTTTGTTTCAATAGAGGTTGGAACAGCCGCATTAAAAATATTTTGTGTGATGATTCCATCATTAGTAGACACCTCCCTGGATTTCGGCTTATTTAGGGTGGTGAGACCATATGTAGAGATATAATTTTCTTTGATTATTTTATTTCGGCCTGGTATGATGCTTGAAGGTGTTCTGAACAATATAGTTTTTGAATTAGGCAAATATATTGAAAACTGTTGCCCTCGGAGCCCTTTGAATAATTATTGATATCATGAAAATCGGCCTGGTTTCCTTGAAAGTCGCATTGAATAAAACAGTTAAATGAAGTGGCTATTCCCGCCTCTATTTCGTCACACAAAGACGTCATGGTTACCTTGTATTTTGAAAATTGTTGTTGAAATATGCCACACATATTAGAATGGACTGCTATTAGTAGCATCCATACTTAAATTCACCATTTTTTCCTTTTATTTGGGCCCATATGACAATCAAACTACCAACCAGGCATTTCATCTATGACTTATATCACCAAAACACGGCCTCTTCTGGTCTTTTCTAGACATGGTTATCACATTTATTCACCAATTATATACTTTCTAATCAAAACTATTACACTTAGATTGTTACAGCGATGGTAAAACTCAATAAAATATAGATATCAAGCTGCAGATTTTTTATCAAGCAGCTCGAATATGTCAAGAAAGGACCAGAACACGCAAACCCCTTGTGTGTACTGATGGTCTCACCACCCCAAATGCCAGTCCCATTGAAACACATGTAAACTGCCTCAATTCCGCAGGCCGATTTCACCATTTTTCACCCTATTAGATATTTAGTGTGACATATCAGGATAAAGCTTGAGATGTCCTTGTTCGAAAACAGGCCCGCTATGGGTATGGTTACCAGACAGATTTTGAGCTACGCCCCCTAGAGTGTAAAAAAGTCAATACTGTTAAAATTGGGCTATAATCCGTGCTCTCTTTCACAGAACAGACACACATCATTTTAACCCACTGTATCCCTGCGAGGTTATCATGAAACAGTTATTTCTGATATCCTTGACAAAGAAGATAACGTGGGCTTATTAAATATTCACAAAATTATTACTTCTTTGTATTTTATTTTGTTTCAATAGAGGTTGGAACAGCCGCATTAAAAATATTTTGTGTGATGATTCCATCATTAGTAGACACCTCCCTGGATTTCGGCTTATTTAGGGTGGTGAGACCATATGTAGAGATATAATTTTCTTTGATTATTTTATTTCGGCCTGGTATGATGCTTGAAGGTGTTCTGAACAATATAGTTTTTGAATTAGGCAAATATATTGAAAACTGTTGCCCTCGGAGCCCTTTGAATAATTATTGATATCATGAAAATCGGCCTGGTTTCCTTGAAAGTCGCATTGAATAAAACAGTTAAATGAAGTGGCTATTCCCGCCTCTATTTCGTCACACAAAGTCGTCATGGTTACCTTGTATTTTGAAAATTGTTGTTGAAATATGCCACACATATTAGAATGGACTGCTATTAGTAGCATCCATACTTAAATTCACCTTTTTTTCCTTTTATTTGGGCCCATATGACAATCAAACTACCAACCAGGCATTTCATCTATGACTTATATCACCAAAACACGGCCTCTTCTGGTCTTTTCTAGACATGGTTATCACATTTATTCACCAATTATATACTTTCTAATCAAAACTATTACACTTAGATTGTTACAGCGATGGTAAAACTCAATAAAATATAGATATCAAGCTGCAGATTTTTTATCAAGCAGCTCGAATATGTCAAGAAAGGACCAGAACACGCAAACCCCTTGTGTGTACTGATGGTCTCACCACCCCAAATGCCAGTCCCATTGAAACACATGTAAACTGCCTCAATTCCGCAGGCCGATTTCACCATTTTTCACCCTATTAGATATTTAGTGTGACATATCAGGATAAAGCTTGAGATGTCCTTGTTCGAAAACAGGCCCGCTATGGGTATGGTTACCAGACAGATTTTGAGCTACGCCCCCTAGAGTGTAAAAAAGTCAATACTGTTAAAATTGGGCTATAATCCGTGCTCTCTTTCACAGAACAGACACACATCATTTTAACCCACTGTATCCCTGCGAGGTTATCATGAAACAGTTATTTCTGATATCCTTGACAAAGAAGATAACGTGGGCTTATTAAATATTCACAAAATTATTACTTCTTTGTATTTTATTTTGTTTCAATAGAGGTTGGAACAGCCGCATTAAAAATATTTTGTGTGATGATTCCATCATTAGTAGACACCTCCCTGGATTTCGGCTTATTTAGGGTGGTGAGACCATATGTAGAGATATAATTTTCTTTGATTATTTTATTTCGGCCTGGTATGATGCTTGAAGGTGTTCTGAACAATATAGTTTTTGAATTAGGCAAATATATTGAAAACTGTTGCCCTCGGAGCCCTTTGAATAATTATTGATATCATGAAAATCGGCCTGGTTTCCTTGAAAGTCGCATTGAATAAAACAGTTAAATGAAGTGGCTATTCCCGCCTCTATTTCGTCACACAAAGTCGTCATGGTTACCTTGTATTTTGAAAATTGTTGTTGAAATATGCCACACATATTAGAATGGACTGCTATTAGTAGCATCCATACTTAAATTCACCATTTTTTCCTTTTATTTGGGCCCATATGACAATCAAACTACCAACCAGGCATTTCATCTATGACTTATATCACCAAAACACGGCCTCTTCTGGTCTTTTCTAGACATGGTTATCACATTTATTCACCAATTATATACTTTCTAATCAAAACTATTACACTTAGATTGTTACAGCGATGGTAAAACTCAATAAAATATAGATATCAAGCTGCAGATTTTTTATCAAGCAGCTCGAATATGTCAAGAAAGGACCAGAACACGCAAACCCCTTGTGTGTACTGATGGTCTCACCACCCCAAATGCCAGTCCCATTGAAACACATGTAAACTGCCTCAATTCCGCAGGCCGATTTCACCATTTTTCACCCTATTAGATATTTAGTGTGACATATCAGGATAAAGCTTGAGATGTCCTTGTTCGAAAACAGGCCCGCTATGGGTATGGTTACCAGACAGATTTTGAGCTACGCCCCCTAGAGTGTAAAAAAGTCAATACTGTTAAAATTGGGCTATAATCCGTGCTCTCTTTCACAGAACAGACACACATCATTTTAACCCACTGTATCCCTGCGAGGTTATCATGAAACAGTTATTTCTGATATCCTTGACAAAGAAGATAACGTGGGCTTATTAAATATTCACAAAATTATTACTTCTTTGTATTTTATTTTGTTTCAATAGAGGTTGGAACAGCCGCATTAAAAATATTTTGTGTGATGATTCCATCATTAGTAGACACCTCCCTGGATTTCGGCTTATTTAGGGTGGTGAGACCATATGTAGAGATATAATTTTCTTTGATTATTTTATTTCGGCCTGGTATGATGCTTGAAGGTGTTCTGAACAATATAGTTTTTGAATTAGGCAAATATATTGAAAACTGTTGCCCTCGGAGCCCTTTGAATAATTATTGATATCATGAAAATCGGCCTGGTTTCCTTGAAAGTCGCATTGAATAAAACAGTTAAATGAAGTGGCTATTCCCGCCTCTATTTCGTCACACAAAGTCGTCATGGTTACCTTGTATTTTGAAAATTGTTGTTGAAATATGCCACACATATTAGAATGGACTGCTATTAGTAGCATCCATACTTAAATTCACCATTTTTTCCTTTTATTTGGGCCCATATGACAATCAAACTACCAACCAGGCATTTCATCTATGACTTATATCACCAAAACACGGCCTCTTCTGGTCTTTTCTAGACATGGTTATCACATTTATTCACCAATTATATACTTTCTAATCAAAACTATTACACTTAGATTGTTACAGCGATGGTAAAACTCAATAAAATATAGATATCAAGCTGCAGATTTTTTATCAAGCAGCTCGAATATGTCAAGAAAGGACCAGAACACGCAAACCCCTTGTGTGTACTGATGGTCTCACCACCCCAAATGCCAGTCCCATTGAAACACATGTAAACTGCCTCAATTCCGCAGGCCGATTTCACCATTTTTCACCCTATTAGATATTTAGTGTGACATATCAGGATAAAGCTTGAGATGTCCTTGTTCGAAAACAGGCCCGCTATGGGTATGGTTACCAGACAGATTTTGAGCTACGCCCCCTAGAGTGTAAAAAAGTCAATACTGTTAAAATTGGGCTATAATCCGTGCTCTCTTTCACAGAACAGACACACATCATTTTAACCCACTGTATCCCTGCGAGGTTATCATGAAACAGTTATTTCTGATATCCTTGACAAAGAAGATAACGTGGGCTTATTAAATATTCACAAAATTATTACTTCTTTGTATTTTATTTTGTTTCAATAGAGGTTGGAACAGCCGCATTAAAAATATTTTGTGTGATGATTCCATCATTAGTAGACACCTCCCTGGATTTCGGCTTATTTAGGGTGGTGAGACCATATGTAGAGATATAATTTTCTTTGATTATTTTATTTCGGCCTGGTATGATGCTTGAAGGTGTTCTGAACAATATAGTTTTTGAATTAGGCAAATATATTGAAAACTGTTGCCCTCGGAGCCCTTTGAATAATTATTGATATCATGAAAATCGGCCTGGTTTCCTTGAAAGTCGCATTGAATAAAACAGTTAAATGAAGTGGCTATTCCCGCCTCTATTTCGTCACACAAAGTCGTCATGGTTACCTTGTATTTTGAAAATTGTTGTTGAAATATGCCACACATATTAGAATGGACTGCTATTAGTAGCATCCATACTTAAATTCACCATTTTTTCCTTTTATTTGGGCCCATATGACAATCAAACTACCAACCAGGCATTTCATCTATGACTTATATCACCAAAACACGGCCTCTTCTGGTCTTTTCTAGACATGGTTATCACATTTATTCACCAATTATATACTTTCTAATCAAAACTATTACACTTAGATTGTTACAGCGATGGTAAAACTCAATAAAATATAGATATCAAGCTGCAGATTTTTTATCAAGCAGCTCGAATATGTCAAGAAAGGACCAGAACACGCAAACCCCTTGTGTGTACTGATGGTCTCACCACCCCAAATGCCAGTCCCATTGAAACACATGTAAACTGCCTCAATTCCGCAGGCCGATTTCACCATTTTTCACCCTATTAGATATTTAGTGTGACATATCAGGATAAAGCTTGAGATGTCCTTGTTCGAAAACAGGCCCGCTATGGGTATGGTTACCAGACAGATTTTGAGCTACGCCCCCTAGAGTGTAAAAAAGTCAATACTGTTAAAATTGGGCTATAATCCGTGCTCTCTTTCACAGAACAGACACACATCATTTTAACCCACTGTATCCCTGCGAGGTTATCATGAAACAGTTATTTCTGATATCCTTGACAAAGAAGATAACGTGGGCTTATTAAATATTCACAAAATTATTACTTCTTTGTATTTTATTTTGTTTAAATAGAGGTTGGAACAGCCGCATTAAAAATATTTTGTGTGATGATTCCATCATTAGTAGACACCTCCCTGGATTTCGGCTTATTTAGGGTGGTGAGACCATATGTAGAGATATAATTTTCTTTGATTATTTTATTTCGGCCTGGTATGATGCTTGAAGGTGTTCTGAACAATATAGTTTTTGAATTAGGCAAATATATTGAAAACTGTTGCCCTCGGAGCCCTTTGAATAATTATTGATATCATGAAAATCGGCCTGGTTTCCTTGAAAGTCGCATTGAATAAAACAGTTAAATGAAGTGGCTATTCCCGCCTCTATTTCGTCACACAAAGTCGTCATGGTTACCTTGTATTTTGAAAATTGTTGTTGAAATATGCCACACATATTAGAATGGACTGCTATTAGTAGCATCCATACTTAAATTCACCATTTTTTCCTTTTATTTGGGCCCATATGACAATCAAACTACCAACCAGGCATTTCATCTATGACTTATATCACCAAAACACGGCCTCTTCTGGTCTTTTCTAGACATGGTTATCACATTTATTCACCAATTATATACTTTCTAATCAAAACTATTACACTTAGATTGTTACAGCGATGGTAAAACTCAATAAAATATAGATATCAAGCTGCAGATTTTTTATCAAGCAGCTCGAATATGTCAAGAAAGGACCAGAACACGCAAACCCCTTGTGTGTACTGATGGTCTCACCACCCCAAATGCCAGTCCCATTGAAACACATGTAAACTGCCTCAATTCCGCAGGCCGATTTCACCATTTTTCACCCTATTAGATATTTAGTGTGACATATCAGGATAAAGCTTGAGATGTCCTTGTTCGAAAACAGGCCCGCTATGGGTATGGTTACCAGACAGATTTTGAGCTACGCCCCCTAGAGTGTAAAAAAGTCAATACTGTTAAAATTGGGCTATAATCCGTGCTCTCTTTCACAGAACAGACACACATCATTTTAACCCACTGTATCCCTGCGAGGTTATCATGAAACAGTTATTTCTGATATCCTTGACAAAGAAGATAACGTGGGCTTATTAAATATTCACAAAATTATTACTTCTTTGTATTTTATTTTGTTTCAATAGAGGTTGGAACAGCCGCATTAAAAATATTTTGTGTGATGATTCCATCATTAGTAGACACCTCCCTGGATTTCGGCTTATTTAGGGTGGTGAGACCATATGTAGAGATATAATTTTCTTTGATTATTTTATTTCGGCCTGGTATGATGCTTGAAGGTGTTCTGAACAATATAGTTTTTGAATTAGGCAAATATATTGAAAACTGTTGCCCTCGGAGCCCTTTGAATAATTATTGATATCATGAAAATCGGCCTGGTTTCCTTGAAAGTCGCATTGAATAAAACAGTTAAATGAAGTGGCTATTCCCGCCTCTATTTCGTCACACAAAGTCGTCATGGTTACCTTGTATTTTGAAAATTGTTGTTGAAATATGCCACACATATTAGAATGGACTGCTATTAGTAGCATCCATACTTAAATTCACCATTTTTTCCTTTTATTTGGGCCCATATGACAATCAAACTACCAACCAGGCATTTCATCTATGACTTATATCACCAAAACACGGCCTCTTCTGGTCTTTTCTAGACATGGTTATCACATTTATTCACCAATTATATACTTTCTAATCAAAACTATTACACTTAGATTGTTACAGCGATGGTAAAACTCAATAAAATATAGATATCAAGCTGCAGATTTTTTATCAAGCAGCTCGAATATGTCAAGAAAGGACCAGAACACGCAAACCCCTTGTGTGTACTGATGGTCTCACCACCCCAAATGCCAGTCCCATTGAAACACATGTAAACTGCCTCAATTCCGCAGGCCGATTTCACCATTTTTCACCCTATTAGATATTTAGTGTGACATATCAGGATAAAGCTTGAGATGTCCTTGTTCGAAAACAGGCCCGCTATGGGTATGGTTACCAGACAGATTTTGAGCTACGCCCCCTAGAGTGTAAAAAAGTCAATACTGTTAAAATTGGGCTATAATCCGTGCTCTCTTTCACAGAACAGACACACATCATTTTAACCCACTGTATCCCTGCGAGGTTATCATGAAACAGTTATTTCTGATATCCTTGACAAAGAAGATAACGTGGGCTTATTAAATATTCACAAAATTATTACTTCTTTGTATTTTATTTTGTTTCAATAGAGGTTGGAACAGCCGCATTAAAAATATTTTGTGTGATGATTCCATCATTAGTAGACACCTCCCTGGATTTCGGCTTATTTAGGGTGGTGAGACCATATGTAGAGATATAATTTTCTTTGATTATTTTATTTCGGCCTGGTATGATGCTTGAAGGTGTTCTGAACAATATAGTTTTTGAATTAGGCAAATATATTGAAAACTGTTGCCCTCGGAGCCCTTTGAATAATTATTGATATCATGAAAATCGGCCTGGTTTCCTTGAAAGTCGCATTGAATAAAACAGTTAAATGAAGTGGCTATTCCCGCCTCTATTTCGTCACACAAAGTCGTCATGGTTACCTTGTATTTTGAAAATTGTTGTTGAAATATGCCACACATATTAGAATGGACTGCTATTAGTAGCATCCATACTTAAATTCACCATTTTTTCCTTTTATTTGGGCCCATATGACAATCAAACTACCAACCAGGCATTTCATCTATGACATATATCACCAAAACACGGCCTCTTCTGGTCTTTTCTAGACATGGTTATCACATTTATTCACCAATTATATACTTTCTAATCAAAACTATTACACTTAGATTGTTACAGCGATGGTAAAACTCAATAAAATATAGATATCAAGCTGCAGATTTTTTATCAAGCAGCTCGAATATGTCAAGAAAGGACCAGAACACGCAAACCCCTTGTGTGTACTGATGGTCTCACCACCCCAAATGCCAGTCCCATTGAAACACATGTAAACTGCCTCAATTCCGCAGGCCGATTTCACCATTTTTCACCCTATTAGATATTTAGTGTGACATATCAGGATAAAGCTTGAGATGTCCTTGTTCGAAAACAGGCCCGCTATGGGTATGGTTACCAGACAGATTTTGAGCTACGCCCCCTAGAGTGTAAAAAAGTCAATACTGTTAAAATTGGGCTATAATCCGTGCTCTCTTTCACAGAACAGACACACATCATTTTAACCCACTGTATCCCTGCGAGGTTATCATGAAACAGTTATTTCTGATATCCTTGACAAAGAAGATAACGTGGGCTTATTAAATATTCACAAAATTATTACTTCTTTGTATTTTATTTTGTTTCAATAGAGGTTGGAACAGCCGCATTAAAAATATTTTGTGTGATGATTCCATCATTAGTAGACACCTCCCTGGATTTCGGCTTATTTAGGGTGGTGAGACCATATGTAGAGATATAATTTTCTTTGATTATTTTATTTCGGCCTGGTATGATGCTTGAAGGTGTTCTGAACAATATAGTTTTTGAATTAGGCAAATATATTGAAAACTGTTGCCCTCGGAGCCCTTTGAATAATTATTGATATCATGAAAATCGGCCTGGTTTCCTTGAAAGTCGCATTGAATAAAACAGTTAAATGAAGTGGCTATTCCCGCCTCTATTTCGTCACACAAAGTCGTCATGGTTACCTTGTATTTTGAAAATTGTTGTTGAAATATGCCACACATATTAGAATGGACTGCTATTAGTAGCATCCATACTTAAATTCACCATTTTTTCCTTTTATTTGGGCCCATATGACAATCAAACTACCAACCAGGCATTTCATCTATGACTTATATCACCAAAACACGGCCTCTTCTGGTCTTTTCTAGACATGGTTATCACATTTATTCACCAATTATATACTTTCTAATCAAAACTATTACACTTAGATTGTTACAGCGATGGTAAAACTCAATAAAATATAGATATCAAGCTGCAGATTTTTTATCAAGCAGCTCGAATATGTCAAGAAAGGACCAGAACACGCAAACCCCTTGTGTGTACTGATGGTCTCACCACCCCAAATGCCAGTCCCATTGAAACACATGTAAACTGCCTCAATTCCGCAGGCCGATTTCACCATTTTTCACCCTATTAGATATTTAGTGTGACATATCAGGATAAAGCTTCAGATGTCCTTGTTCGAAAACAGGCCCGCTATGGGTATGGTTACCAGACAGATTTTGAGCTACGCCCCCTAGAGTGTAAAAAAGTCAATACTGTTAAAATTGGGCTATAATCCGTGCTCTCTTTCACAGAACAGACACACATCATTTTAACCCACTGTATCCCTGCGAGGTTATCATGAAACAGTTATTTCTGATATCCTTGACAAAGAAGATAACGTGGGCTTATTAAATATTCACAAAATTATTACTTCTTTGTATTTTATTTTGTTTCAATAGAGGTTGGAACAGCCGCATTAAAAATATTTTGTGTGATGATTCCATCATTAGTAGACACCTCCCTGGATTTCGGCTTATTTAGGGTGGTGAGACCATATGTAGAGATATAATTTTCTTTGATTATTTTATTTCGGCCTGGTATGATGCTTGAAGGTGTTCTGAACAATATAGTTTTTGAATTAGGCAAATATATTGAAAACTGTTGCCCTCGGAGCCCTTTGAATAATTATTGATATCATGAAAATCGGCCTGGTTTCCTTGAAAGTCGCATTGAATAAAACAGTTAAATGAAGTGGCTATTCCCGCCTCTATTTCGTCACACAAAGTCGTCATGGTTACCTTGTATTTTGAAAATTGTTGTTGAAATATGCCACACATATTAGAATGGACTGCTATTAGTAGCATCCATACTTAAATTCACCATTTTTTCCTTTTATTTGGGCCCATATGACAATCAAACTACCAACCAGGCATTTCATCTATGACTTATATCACCAAAACACGGCCTCTTCTGGTCTTTTCTAGACATGGTTATCACATTTATTCACCAATTATATACTTTCTAATCAAAACTATTACACTTAGATTGTTACAGCGATGGTAAAACTCAATAAAATATAGATATCAAGCTGCAGATTTTTTATCAAGCAGCTCGAATATGTCAAGAAAGGACCAGAACACGCAAACCCCTTGTGTGTACTGATGGTCTCACCACCCCAAATGCCAGTCCCATTGAAACACATGTAAACTGCCTCAATTCCGCAGGCCGATTTCACCATTTTTCACCCTATTAGATATTTAGTGTGACATATCAGGATAAAGCTTGAGATGTCCTTGTTCGAAAACAGGCCCGCTATGGGTATGGTTACCAGACAGATTTTGAGCTACGCCCCCTAGAGTGTAAAAAAGTCAATACTGTTAAAATTGGGCTATAATCCGTGCTCTCTTTCACAGAACAGACACACATCATTTTAACCCACTGTATCCCTGCGAGGTTATCATGAAACAGTTATTTCTGATATCCTTGACAAAGAAGATAACGTGGGCTTATTAAATATTCACAAAATTATTACTTCTTTGTATTTTATTTTGTTTCAATAGAGGTTGGAACAGCCGCATTAAAAATATTTTGTGTGATGATTCCATCATTAGTAGACACCTCCCTGGATTTCGGCTTATTTAGGGTGGTGAGACCATATGTAGAGATATAATTTTCTTTGATTATTTTATTTCGGCCTGGTATGATGCTTGAAGGTGTTCTGAACAATATAGTTTTTGAATTAGGCAAATATATTGAAAACTGTTGCCCTCGGAGCCCTTTGAATAATTATTGATATCATGAAAATCGGCCTGGTTTCCTTGAAAGTCGCATTGAATAAAACAGTTAAATGAAGTGGCTATTCCCGCCTCTATTTCGTCACACAAAGTCGTCATGGTTACCTTGTATTTTGAAAATTGTTGTTGAAATATGCCACACATATTAGAATGGACTGCTATTAGTAGCATCCATACTTAAATTCACCATTTTTTCCTTTTATTTGGGCCCATATGACAATCAAACTACCAACCAGGCATTTCATCTATGACTTATATCACCAAAACACGGCCTCTTCTGGTCTTTTCTAGACATGGTTATCACATTTATTCACCAATTATATACTTTCTAATCAAAACTATTACACTTAGATTGTTACAGCGATGGTAAAACTCAATAAAATATAGATATCAAGCTGCAGATTTTTTATCAAGCAGCTCGAATATGTCAAGAAAGGACCAGAACACGCAAACCCCTTGTGTGTACTGATGTAGAGATATAATTTTCTTTGATTATTTTATTTCGGCCTGGTATGATGCTTGAAGGTGTTCTGAACAATATAGTTTTTGAATTAGGCAAATATATTGAAAACTGTTGCCCTCGGAGCCCTTTGAATAATTATTGATATCATGAAAATCGGCCTGGTTTCCTTGAAAGTCGCATTGAATAAAACAGTTAAATGAAGTGGCTATTCCCGCCTCTATTTCGTCACACAAAGTCGTCATGGTTACCTTGTATTTTGAAAATTGTTGTTGAAATATGCCACACATATTAGAATGGACTGCTATTAGTAGCATCCATACTTAAATTCACCATTTTTTCCTTTTATTTGGGCCCATATGACAATCAAACTACCAACCAGGCATTTCATCTATGACTTATATCACCAAAACACGGCCTCTTCTGGTCTTTTTTAGACATGGTTATCACATTTATTCACCAATTATATACTTTCTAATCAAAACTATTACACTTAGATTGTTACAGCGATGGTAAAACTCAATAAAATATAGATATCAAGCTGCAGATTTTTTATCAAGCAGCTCGAATATGTCAAGAAAGGACCAGAACACGCAAACCCCTTGTGTGTACTGATGGTCTCACCACCCCAAATGCCAGTCCCATTGAAACACATGTAAACTGCCTCAATTCCGCAGGCCGATTTCACCATTTTTCACCCTATTAGATATTTAGTGTGACATATCAGGATAAAGCTTGAGATGTCCTTGTTCGAAAACAGGCCCGCTATGGGTATGGTTACCAGACAGATTTTGAGCTACGCCCCCTAGAGTGTAAAAAAGTCAATACTGTTAAAATTGGGCTATAATCCGTGCTCTCTTTCACAGAACAGACACACATCATTTTAACCCACTGTATCCCTGCGAGGTTATCATGAAACAGTTATTTCTGATATCCTTGACAAAGAAGATAACGTGGGCTTATTAAATATTCACAAAATTATTACTTCTTTGTATTTTATTTTGTTTCAATAGAGGTTGGAACAGCCGCATTAAAAATATTTTGTGTGATGATTCCATCATTAGTAGACACCTCCCTGGATTTCGGCTTATTTAGGGTGGTGAGACCATATGTAGAGATATAATTTTCTTTGATTATTTTATTTCGGCCTGGTATGATGCTTGAAGGTGTTCTGAACAATATAGTTTTTGAATTAGGCAAATATATTGAAAACTGTTGCCCTCGGAGCCCTTTGAATAATTATTGATATCATGAAAATCGGCCTGGTTTCCTTGAAAGTCGCATTGAATAAAACAGTTAAATGAAGTGGCTATTCCCGCCTCTATTTCGTCACACAAAGTCGTCATGGTTACCTTGTATTTTGAAAATTGTTGTTGAAATATGCCACACATATTAGAATGGACTGCTATTAGTAGCATCCATACTTAAATTCACCATTTTTTCCTTTTATTTGGGCCCATATGACAATCAAACTACCAACCAGGCATTTCATCTATGACTTATATCACCAAAACACGGCCTCTTCTGGTCTTTTCTAGACATGGTTATCACATTTATTCACCAATTATATACTTTCTAATCAAAACTATTACACTTAGATTGTTACAGCGATGGTAAAACTCAATAAAATATAGATATCAAGCTGCAGATTTTTTATCAAGCAGCTCGAATATGTCAAGAAAGGACCAGAACACGCAAACCCCTTGTGTGTACTGATGGTCTCACCACCCCAAATGCCAGTCCCATTGAAACACATGTAAACTGCCTCAATTCCGCAGGCCGATTTCACCATTTTTCACCCTATTAGATATTTAGTGTGACATATCAGGATAAAGCTTGAGATGTCCTTGTTCGAAAACAGGCCCGCTATGGGTATGGTTACCAGACAGATTTTGAGCTACGCCCCCTAGAGTGTAAAAAAGTCAATACTGTTAAAATTGGGCTATAATCCGTGCTCTCTTTCACAGAACAGACACACATCATTTTAACCCACTGTATCCCTGCGAGGTTATCATGAAACAGTTATTTCTGATATCCTTGACAAAGAAGATAACGTGGGCTTATTAAATATTCACAAAATTATTACTTCTTTGTATTTTATTTTGTTTCAATAGAGGTTGGAACAGCCGCATTAAAAATATTTTGTGTGATGATTCCATCATTAGTAGACACCTCCCTGGATTTCGGCTTATTTAGGGTGGTGAGACCATATGTAGAGATATAATTTTCTTTGATTATTTTATTTCGGCCTGGTATGATGCTTGAAGGTGTTCTGAACAATATAGTTTTTGAATTAGGCAAATATATTGAAAACTGTTGCCCTCGGAGCCCTTTGAATAATTATTGATATCATGAAAATCGGCCTGGTTTCCTTGAAAGTCGCATTGAATAAAACAGTTAAATGAAGTGGCTATTCCCGCCTCTATTTCGTCACACAAAGTCGTCATGGTTACCTTGTATTTTGAAAATTGTTGTTGAAATATGCCACACATATTAGAATGGACTGCTATTAGTAGCATCCATACTTAAATTCACCATTTTTTCCTTTTATTTGGGCCCATATGACAATCAAACTACCAACCAGGCATTTCATCTATGACTTATATCACCAAAACACGGCCTCTTCTGGTCTTTTTTAGACATGGTTATCACATTTATTCACCAATTATATACTTTCTAATCAAAACTATTACACTTAGATTGTTACAGCGATGGTAAAACTCAATAAAATATAGATATCAAGCTGCAGATTTTTTATCAAGCAGCTCGAATATGTCAAGAAAGGACCAGAACACGCAAACCCCTTGTGTGTACTGATGGTCTCACCACCCCAAATGCCAGTCCCATTGAAACACATGTAAACTGCCTCAATTCCGCAGGCCGATTTCACCATTTTTCACCCTATTAGATATTTAGTGTGACATATCAGGATAAAGCTTGAGATGTCCTTGTTCGAAAACAGGCCCGCTATGGGTATGGTTACCAGACAGATTTTGAGCTACGCCCCCTAGAGTGTAAAAAAGTCAATACTGTTAAAATTGGGCTATAATCCGTGCTCTCTTTCACAGAACAGACACACATCATTTTAACCCACTGTATCCCTGCGAGGTTATCATGAAACAGTTATTTCTGATATCCTTGACAAAGAAGATAACGTGGGCTTATTAAATATTCACAAAATTATTACTTCTTTGTATTTTATTTTGTTTCAATAGAGGTTGGAACAGCCGCATTAAAAATATTTTGTGTGATGATTCCATCATTAGTAGACACCTCCCTGGATTTCGGCTTATTTAGGGTGGTGAGACCATATGTAGAGATATAATTTTCTTTGATTATTTTATTTCGGCCTGGTATGATGCTTGAAGGTGTTCTGAACAATATAGTTTTTGAATTAGGCAAATATATTGAAAACTGTTGCCCTCGGAGCCCTTTGAATAATTATTGATATCATGAAAATCGGCCTGGTTTCCTTGAAAGTCGCATTGAATAAAACAGTTAAATGAAGTGGCTATTCCCGCCTCTATTTCGTCACACAAAGTCGTCATGGTTACCTTGTATTTTGAAAATTGTTGTTGAAATATGCCACACATATTAGAATGGACTGCTATTAGTAGCATCCATACTTAAATTCACCATTTTTTCCTTTTATTTGGGCCCATATGACAATCAAACTACCAACCAGGCATTTCATCTATGACTTATATCACCAAAACACGGCCTCTTCTGGTCTTTTCTAGACATGGTTATCACATTTATTCACCAATTATATACTTTCTAATCAAAACTATTACACTTAGATTGTTACAGCGATGGTAAAACTCAATAAAATATAGATATCAAGCTGCAGATTTTTTATCAAGCAGCTCGAATATGTCAAGAAAGGACCAGAACACGCAAACCCCTTGTGTGTACTGATGGTCTCACCACCCCAAATGCCAGTCCCATTGAAACACATGTAAACTGCCTCAATTCCGCAGGCCGATTTCACCATTTTTCACCCTATTAGATATTTAGTGTGACATATCAGGATAAAGCTTGAGATGTCCTTGTTCGAAAACAGGCCCGCTATGGGTATGGTTACCAGACAGATTTTGAGCTACGCCCCCTAGAGTGTAAAAAAGTCAATACTGTTAAAATTGGGCTATAATCCGTGCTCTCTTTCACAGAACAGACACACATCATTTTAACCCACTGTATCCCTGCGAGGTTATCATGAAACAGTTATTTCTGATATCCTTGACAAAGAAGATAACGTGGGCTTATTAAATATTCACAAAATTATTACTTCTTTGTATTTTATTTTGTTTCAATAGAGGTTGGAACAGCCGCATTAAAAATATTTTGTGTGATGATTCCATCATTAGTAGACACCTCCCTGGATTTCGGCTTATTTAGGGTGGTGAGACCATATGTAGAGATATAATTTTCTTTGATTATTTTATTTCGGCCTGGTATGATGCTTGAAGGTGTTCTGAACAATATAGTTTTTGAATTAGGCAAATATATTGAAAACTGTTGCCCTCGGAGCCCTTTGAATAATTATTGATATCATGAAAATCGGCCTGGTTTCCTTGAAAGTCGCATTGAATAAAACAGTTAAATGAAGTGGCTATTCCCGCCTCTATTTCGTCACACAAAGTCGTCATGGTTACCTTGTATTTTGAAAATTGTTGTTGAAATATGCCACACATATTAGAATGGACTGCTATTAGTAGCATCCATACTTAAATTCACCATTTTTTCCTTTTATTTGGGCCCATATGACAATCAAACTACCAACCAGGCATTTCATCTATGACTTATATCACCAAAACACGGCCTCTTCTGGTCTTTTCTAGACATGGTTATCACATTTATTCACCAATTATATACTTTCTAATCAAAACTATTACACTTAGATTGTTACAGCGATGGTAAAACTCAATAAAATATAGATATCAAGCTGCAGATTTTTTATCAAGCAGCTCGAATATGTCAAGAAAGGACCAGAACACGCAAACCCCTTGTGTGTACTGATGGTCTCACCACCCCAAATGCCAGTCCCATTGAAACACATGTAAACTGCCTCAATTCCGCAGGCCGATTTCACCATTTTTCACCCTATTAGATATTTAGTGTGACATATCAGGATAAAGCTTGAGATGTCCTTGTTCGAAAACAGGCCCGCTATGGGTATGGTTACCAGACAGATTTTGAGCTACGCCCCCTAGAGTGTAAAAAAGTCAATACTGTTAAAATTGGGCTATAATCCGTGCTCTCTTTCACAGAACAGACACACATCATTTTAACCCACTGTATCCCTGCGAGGTTATCATGAAACAGTTATTTCTGATATCCTTGACAAAGAAGATAACGTGGGCTTATTAAATATTCACAAAATTATTACTTCTTTGTATTTTATTTTGTTTCAATAGAGGTTGGAACAGCCGCATTAAAAATATTTTGTGTGATGATTCCATCATTAGTAGACACCTCCCTGGATTTCGGCTTATTTAGGGTGGTGAGACCATATGTAGAGATATAATTTTCTTTGATTATTTTATTTCGGCCTGGTATGATGCTTGAAGGTGTTCTGAACAATATAGTTTTTGAATTAGGCAAATATATTGAAAACTGTTGCCCTCGGAGCCCTTTGAATAATTATTGATATCATGAAAATCGGCCTGGTTTCCTTGAAAGTCGCATTGAATAAAACAGTTAAATGAAGTGGCTATTCCCGCCTCTATTTCGTCACACAAAGTCGTCATGGTTACCTTGTATTTTGAAAATTGTTGTTGAAATATGCCACACATATTAGAATGGACTGCTATTAGTAGCATCCATACTTAAATTCACCATTTTTTCCTTTTATTTGGGCCCATATGACAATCAAACTACCAACCAGGCATTTCATCTATGACTTATATCACCAAAACACGGCCTCTTCTGGTCTTTTCTAGACATGGTTATCACATTTATTCACCAATTATATACTTTCTAATCAAAACTATTACACTTAGATTGTTACAGCGATGGTAAAACTCAATAAAATATAGATATCAAGCTGCAGATTTTTTATCAAGCAGCTCGAATATGTCAAGAAAGGACCAGAACACGCAAACCCCTTGTGTGTACTGATGGTCTCACCACCCCAAATGCCAGTCCCATTGAAACACATGTAAACTGCCTCAATTCCGCAGGCCGATTTCACCATTTTTCACCCTATTAGATATTTAGTGTGACATATCAGGATAAAGCTTGAGATGTCCTTGTTCGAAAACAGGCCCGCTATGGGTATGGTTACCAGACAGATTTTGAGCTACGCCCCCTAGAGTGTAAAAAAGTCAATACTGTTAAAATTGGGCTATAATCCGTGCTCTCTTTCACAGAACAGACACACATCATTTTAACCCACTGTATCCCTGCGAGGTTATCATGAAACAGTTATTTCTGATATCCTTGACAAAGAAGATAACGTGGGCTTATTAAATATTCACAAAATTATTACTTCTTTGTATTTTATTTTGTTTCAATAGAGGTTGGAACAGCCGCATTAAAAATATTTTGTGTGATGATTCCATCATTAGTAGACACCTCCCTGGATTTCGGCTTATTTAGGGTGGTGAGACCATATGTAGAGATATAATTTTCTTTGATTATTTTATTTCGGCCTGGTATGATGCTTGAAGGTGTTCTGAACAATATAGTTTTTGAATTAGGCAAATATATTGAAAACTGTTGCCCTCGGAGCCCTTTGAATAATTATTGATATCATGAAAATCGGCCTGGTTTCCTTGAAAGTCGCATTGAATAAAACAGTTAAATGAAGTGGCTATTCCCGCCTCTATTTCGTCACACAAAGTCGTCATGGTTACCTTGTATTTTGAAAATTGTTGTTGAAATATGCCACACATATTAGAATGGACTGCTATTAGTAGCATCCATACTTAAATTCACCATTTTTTCCTTTTATTTGGGCCCATATGACAATCAAACTACCAACCAGGCATTTCATCTATGACTTATATCACCAAAACACGGCCTCTTCTGGTCTTTTCTAGACATGGTTATCACATTTATTCACCAATTATATACTTTCTAATCAAAACTATTACACTTAGATTGTTACAGCGATGGTAAAACTCAATAAAATATAGATATCAAGCTGCAGATTTTTTATCAAGCAGCTCGAATATGTCAAGAAAGGACCAGAACACGCAAACCCCTTGTGTGTACTGATGGTCTCACCACCCCAAATGCCAGTCCCATTGAAACACATGTAAACTGCCTCAATTCCGCAGGCCGATTTCACCATTTTTCACCCTATTAGATATTTAGTGTGACATATCAGGATAAAGCTTGAGATGTCCTTGTTCGAAAACAGGCCCGCTATGGGTATGGTTACCAGACAGATTTTGAGCTACGCCCCCTAGAGTGTAAAAAAGTCAATACTGTTAAAATTGGGCTATAATCCGTGCTCTCTTTCACAGAACAGACACACATCATTTTAACCCACTGTATCCCTGCGAGGTTATCATGAAACAGTTATTTCTGATATCCTTGACAAAGAAGATAACGTGGGCTTATTAAATATTCACAAAATTATTACTTCTTTGTATTTTATTTTGTTTCAATAGAGGTTGGAACAGCCGCATTAAAAATATTTTGTGTGATGATTCCATCATTAGTAGACACCTCCCTGGATTTCGGCTTATTTAGGGTGGTGAGACCATATGTAGAGATATAATTTTCTTTGATTATTTTATTTCGGCCTGGTATGATGCTTGAAGGTGTTCTGAACAATATAGTTTTTGAATTAGGCAAATATATTGAAAACTGTTGCCCTCGGAGCCCTTTGAATAATTATTGATATCATGAAAATCGGCCTGGTTTCCTTGAAAGTCGCATTGAATAAAACAGTTAAATGAAGTGGCTATTCCCGCCTCTATTTCGTCACACAAAGTCGTCATGGTTACCTTGTATTTTGAAAATTGTTGTTGAAATATGCCACACATATTAGAATGGACTGCTATTAGTAGCATCCATACTTAAATTCACCATTTTTTCCTTTTATTTGGGCCCATATGACAATCAAACTACCAACCAGGCATTTCATCTATGACTTATATCACCAAAACACGGCCTCTTCTGGTCTTTTCTAGACATGGTTATCACATTTATTCACCAATTATATACTTTCTAATCAAAACTATTACACTTAGATTGTTACAGCGATGGTAAAACTCAATAAAATATAGATATCAAGCTGCAGATTTTTTATCAAGCAGCTCGAATATGTCAAGAAAGGACCAGAACACGCAAACCCCTTGTGTGTACTGATGGTCTCACCACCCCAAATGCCAGTCCCATTGAAACACATGTAAACTGCCTCAATTCCGCAGGCCGATTTCACCATTTTTCACCCTATTAGATATTTAGTGTGACATATCAGGATAAAGCTTGAGATGTCCTTGTTCGAAAACAGGCCCGCTATGGGTATGGTTACCAGACAGATTTTGAGCTACGCCCCCTAGAGTGTAAAAAAGTCAATACTGTTAAAATTGGGCTATAATCCGTGCTCTCTTTCACAGAACAGACACACATCATTTTAACCCACTGTATCCCTGCGAGGTTATCATGAAACAGTTATTTCTGATATCCTTGACAAAGAAGATAACGTGGGCTTATTAAATATTCACAAAATTATTACTTCTTTGTATTTTATTTTGTTTCAATAGAGGTTGGAACAGCCGCATTAAAAATATTTTGTGTGATGATTCCATCATTAGTAGACACCTCCCTGGATTTCGGCTTATTTAGGGTGGTGAGACCATATGTAGAGATATAATTTTCTTTGATTATTTTATTTCGGCCTGGTATGATGCTTGAAGGTGTTCTGAACAATATAGTTTTTGAATTAGGCAAATATATTGAAAACTGTTGCCCTCGGAGCCCTTTGAATAATTATTGATATCATGAAAATCGGCCTGGTTTCCTTGAAAGTCGCATTGAATAAAACAGTTAAATGAAGTGGCTATTCCCGCCTCTATTTCGTCACACAAAGTCGTCATGGTTACCTTGTATTTTGAAAATTGTTGTTGAAATATGCCACACATATTAGAATGGACTGCTATTAGTAGCATCCATACTTAAATTCACCATTTTTTCCTTTTATTTGGGCCCATATGACAATCAAACTACCAACCAGGCATTTCATCTATGACTTATATCACCAAAACACGGCCTCTTCTGGTCTTTTCTAGACATGGTTATCACATTTATTCACCAATTATATACTTTCTAATCAAAACTATTACACTTAGATTGTTACAGCGATGGTAAAACTCAATAAAATATAGATATCAAGCTGCAGATTTTTTATCAAGCAGCTCGAATATGTCAAGAAAGGACCAGAACACGCAAACCCCTTGTGTGTACTGATGGTCTCACCACCCCAAATGCCAGTCCCATTGAAACACATGTAAACTGCCTCAATTCCGCAGGCCGATTTCACCATTTTTCACCCTATTAGATATTTAGTGTGACATATCAGGATAAAGCTTGAGATGTCCTTGTTCGAAAACAGGCCCGCTATGGGTATGGTTACCAGACAGATTTTGAGCTACGCCCCCTAGAGTGTAAAAAAGTCAATACTGTTAAAATTGGGCTATAATCCGTGCTCTCTTTCACAGAACAGACACACATCATTTTAACCCACTGTATCCCTGCGAGGTTATCATGAAACAGTTATTTCTGATATCCTTGACAAAGAAGATAACGTGGGCTTATTAAATATTCACAAAATTATTACTTCTTTGTATTTTATTTTGTTTCAATAGAGGTTGGAACAGCCGCATTAAAAATATTTTGTGTGATGATTCCATCATTAGTAGACACCTCCCTGGATTTCGGCTTATTTAGGGTGGTGAGACCATATGTAGAGATATAATTTTCTTTGATTATTTTATTTCGGCCTGGTATGATGCTTGAAGGTGTTCTGAACAATATAGTTTTTGAATTAGGCAAATATATTGAAAACTGTTGCCCTCGGAGCCCTTTGAATAATTATTGATATCATGAAAATCGGCCTGGTTTCCTTGAAAGTCGCATTGAATAAAACAGTTAAATGAAGTGGCTATTCCCGCCTCTATTTCGTCACACAAAGTCGTCATGGTTACCTTGTATTTTGAAAATTGTTGTTGAAATATGCCACACATATTAGAATGGACTGCTATTAGTAGCATCCATACTTAAATTCACCATTTTTTCCTTTTATTTGGGCCCATATGACAATCAAACTACCAACCAGGCATTTCATCTATGACTTATATCACCAAAACACGGCCTCTTCTGGTCTTTTCTAGACATGGTTATCACATTTATTCACCAATTATATACTTTCTAATCAAAACTATTACACTTAGATTGTTACAGCGATGGTAAAACTCAATAAAATATAGATATCAAGCTGCAGATTTTTTATCAAGCAGCTCGAATATGTCAAGAAAGGACCAGAACACGCAAACCCCTTGTGTGTACTGATGGTCTCACCACCCCAAATGCCAGTCCCATTGAAACACATGTAAACTGCCTCAATTCCGCAGGCCGATTTCACCATTTTTCACCCTATTAGATATTTAGTGTGACATATCAGGATAAAGCTTGAGATGTCCTTGTTCGAAAACAGGCCCGCTATGGGTATGGTTACCAGACAGATTTTGAGCTACGCCCCCTAGAGTGTAAAAAAGTCAATACTGTTAAAATTGGGCTATAATCCGTGCTCTCTTTCACAGAACAGACACACATCATTTTAACCCACTGTATCCCTGCGAGGTTATCATGAAACAGTTATTTCTGATATCCTTGACAAAGAAGATAACGTGGGCTTATTAAATATTCACAAAATTATTACTTCTTTGTATTTTATTTTGTTTCAATAGAGGTTGGAACAGCCGCATTAAAAATATTTTGTGTGATGATTCCATCATTAGTAGACACCTCCCTGGATTTCGGCTTATTTAGGGTGGTGAGACCATATGTAGAGATATAATTTTCTTTGATTATTTTATTTCGGCCTGGTATGATGCTTGAAGGTGTTCTGAACAATATAGTTTTTGAATTAGGCAAATATATTGAAAACTGTTGCCCTCGGAGCCCTTTGAATAATTATTGATATCATGAAAATCGGCCTGGTTTCCTTGAAAGTCGCATTGAATAAAACAGTTAAATGAAGTGGCTATTCCCGCCTCTATTTCGTCACACAAAGTCGTCATGGTTACCTTGTATTTTGAAAATTGTTGTTGAAATATGCCACACATATTAGAATGGACTGCTATTAGTAGCATCCATACTTAAATTCACCATTTTTTCCTTTTATTTGGGCCCATATGACAATCAAACTACCAACCAGGCATTTCATCTATGACTTATATCACCAAAACACGGCCTCTTCTGGTCTTTTCTAGACATGGTTATCACATTTATTCACCAATTATATACTTTCTAATCAAAACTATTACACTTAGATTGTTACAGCGATGGTAAAACTCAATAAAATATAGATATCAAGCTGCAGATTTTTTATCAAGCAGCTCGAATATGTCAAGAAAGGACCAGAACACGCAAACCCCTTGTGTGTACTGATGGTCTCACCACCCCAAATGCCAGTCCCATTGAAACACATGTAAACTGCCTCAATTCCGCAGGCCGATTTCACCATTTTTCACCCTATTAGATATTTAGTGTGACATATCAGGATAAAGCTTGAGATGTCCTTGTTCGAAAACAGGCCCGCTATGGGTATGGTTACCAGACAGATTTTGAGCTACGCCCCCTAGAGTGTAAAAAAGTCAATACTGTTAAAATTGGGCTATAATCCGTGCTCTCTTTCACAGAACAGACACACATCATTTTAACCCACTGTATCCCTGCGAGGTTATCATGAAACAGTTATTTCTGATATCCTTGACAAAGAAGATAACGTGGGCTTATTAAATATTCACAAAATTATTACTTCTTTGTATTTTATTTTGTTTCAATAGAGGTTGGAACAGCCGCATTAAAAATATTTTGTGTGATGATTCCATCATTAGTAGACACCTCCCTGGATTTCGGCTTATTTAGGGTGGTGAGACCATATGTAGAGATATAATTTTCTTTGATTATTTTATTTCGGCCTGGTATGATGCTTGAAGGTGTTCTGAACAATATAGTTTTTGAATTAGGCAAATATATTGAAAACTGTTGCCCTCGGAGCCCTTTGAATAATTATTGATATCATGAAAATCGGCCTGGTTTCCTTGAAAGTCGCATTGAATAAAACAGTTAAATGAAGTGGCTATTCCCGCCTCTATTTCGTCACACAAAGTCGTCATGGTTACCTTGTATTTTGAAAATTGTTGTTGAAATATGCCACACATATTAGAATGGACTGCTATTAGTAGCATCCATACTTAAATTCACCATTTTTTCCTTTTATTTGGGCCCATATGACAATCAAACTACCAACCAGGCATTTCATCTATGACTTATATCACCAAAACACGGCCTCTTCTGGTCTTTTCTAGACATGGTTATCACATTTATTCACCAATTATATACTTTCTAATCAAAACTATTACACTTAGATTGTTACAGCGATGGTAAAACTCAATAAAATATAGATATCAAGCTGCAGATTTTTTATCAAGCAGCTCGAATATGTCAAGAAAGGACCAGAACACGCAAACCCCTTGTGTGTACTGATGGTCTCACCACCCCAAATGCCAGTCCCATTGAAACACATGTAAACTGCCTCAATTCCGCAGGCCGATTTCACCATTTTTCACCCTATTAGATATTTAGTGTGACATATCAGGATAAAGCTTGAGATGTCCTTGTTCGAAAACAGGCCCGCTATGGGTATGGTTACCAGACAGATTTTGAGCTACGCCCCCTAGAGTGTAAAAAAGTCAATACTGTTAAAATTGGGCTATAATCCGTGCTCTCTTTCACAGAACAGACACACATCATTTTAACCCACTGTATCCCTGCGAGGTTATCATGAAACAGTTATTTCTGATATCCTTGACAAAGAAGATAACGTGGGCTTATTAAATATTCACAAAATTATTACTTCTTTGTATTTTATTTTGTTTCAATAGAGGTTGGAACAGCCGCATTAAAAATATTTTGTGTGATGATTCCATCATTAGTAGACACCTCCCTGGATTTCGGCTTATTTAGGGTGGTGAGACCATATGTAGAGATATAATTTTCTTTGATTATTTTATTTCGGCCTGGTATGATGCTTGAAGGTGTTCTGAACAATATAGTTTTTGAATTAGGCAAATATATTGAAAACTGTTGCCCTCGGAGCCCTTTGAATAATTATTGATATCATGAAAATCGGCCTGGTTTCCTTGAAAGTCGCATTGAATAAAACAGTTAAATGAAGTGGCTATTCCCGCCTCTATTTCGTCACACAAAGTCGTCATGGTTACCTTGTATTTTGAAAATTGTTGTTGAAATATGCCACACATATTAGAATGGACTGCTATTAGTAGCATCCATACTTAAATTCACCATTTTTTCCTTTTATTTGGGCCCATATGACAATCAAACTACCAACCAGGCATTTCATCTATGACTTATATCACCAAAACACGGCCTCTTCTGGTCTTTTCTAGACATGGTTATCACATTTATTCACCAATTATATACTTTCTAATCAAAACTATTACACTTAGATTGTTACAGCGATGGTAAAACTCAATAAAATATAGATATCAAGCTGCAGATTTTTTATCAAGCAGCTCGAATATGTCAAGAAAGGACCAGAACACGCAAACCCCTTGTGTGTACTGATGGTCTCACCACCCCAAATGCCAGTCCCATTGAAACACATGTAAACTGCCTCAATTCCGCAGGCCGATTTCACCATTTTTCACCCTATTAGATATTTAGTGTGACATATCAGGATAAAGCTTGAGATGTCCTTGTTCGAAAACAGGCCCGCTATGGGTATGGTTACCAGACAGATTTTGAGCTACGCCCCCTAGAGTGTAAAAAAGTCAATACTGTTAAAATTGGGCTATAATCCGTGCTCTCTTTCACAGAACAGACACACATCATTTTAACCCACTGTATCCCTGCGAGGTTATCATGAAACAGTTATTTCTGATATCCTTGACAAAGAAGATAACGTGGGCTTATTAAATATTCACAAAATTATTACTTCTTTGTATTTTATTTTGTTTCAATAGAGGTTGGAACAGCCGCATTAAAAATATTTTGTGTGATGATTCCATCATTAGTAGACACCTCCCTGGATTTCGGCTTATTTAGGGTGGTGAGACCATGTTGCAAATAATTACATGAATTTTCTTGAGAAAGAAAAAAAAATTGAAAAACAAATCTGAAATAGAAGATAAGTATCATGTAATATGAATAGGCATGCCTAGAAAGCGAGCGGAAATTATTCTGAACTAAAGTAGGGGTTCATGTAATGAGTCTATAGGCCTACAATGAGTATTAGTCAATGTAACGTGAAGATCAGTCTGTTTCACCAGAACCTGGGAGTAGACTTTCTTCTAATTTGCTCGGTCGTTCTTTAAAATTTGTTAACAAAATTTTTCTCGGATCATTTTTTCATGTTCCCCTAACATCCCTGAAAATTTGGTGCAATTTTGCTGTGTATTTTGGAAGTTAGACCATTTGGCATGTAATAGGATTCTTGTTTCACGGCAATGGTGTTAAAGAGAGCTGTCATTTTGAAAAATTATTAGGCCTACATGCCAAATGGTCTAACTTCGCTAATACACAAAAAAAATCTACCAAATTACCAGGGATGTTGGGGGAAGGTGAAAAAATAATCTAAGAAAAATTTTGTTGAAAATTTTTAGAGATCGACCGAACAAATTGGAAAAAGGCTACTCCCAGGTCCTGGTGAAACAGACTGTAGACTACCCACAATTTGATGAGTCGTAGGGGGAAATGTTCATGCGGCTATAGACTAGTGATACACATCAACTGTCCTACCCACTCGCTAGGTGGTACCACAATCACATGGGCGATAAAACGGGAAAAGGACGATAAAAATATCTGTCTTACTATGGGACCAACAGAAGCTGACCTTTGACATCTGAACAGAAAATAAACAAACAGGATGTCAGCGCCCATGAACATGATCAGAGGCATGTTGGACCACGAAAAATCAGTCATAACACTGTGTCTGTGTCTGTAACCTGGGGTAAAAATCAAATCTGACCACACACGTTGCTGTAAGAGCTCGCTCCCGCGAGCTGGGGCCCTTCGGGCCCCAGCTCGCGCGTCCGCTCGCTATAAATATAGATGGTGAAAACGCAAAACCTCCTATCTTTTAGATAGATGGCGGAAGCGCAAAACCGCTAATGTTAGGCCCTATAGATCTGAAAAAATAAAGTTTTGAGTAAATCGATAGACCTTATAACTGGATAATTGTAACTGAGCATGTTCACGCTTAGGTGCAACATTTATATATGTGGAATTTGATAACGATGTCACGCCATGATTCGCATATATCCTTGAAGATAATTTCTAGCTCTATTGTATAATAATTCCGACAAGTTAATTCTCAGGTACACTAAGCAAATAAAGGCACATACATGGAGGTAGGTAAATAACATGTTGTAGTTACGTTACACGTTTCCCCAAATTATGAAATTAGAGCGTTTGGGGCAGTTATTAATAATTTGTTAAGAGGCACTAAAGTAAGTAACGTGTTACATGCTATTATTTTAATTATATATGATTTTATTGCATTATTTATTGCAATAATGCAATTAATTAATATGTTTCGCCATGTTGTACGTTACGCTCTAAGGTTCACTCTAGATACTCGATCATTATTTTTTTCAATTAACTGGCATTGTGCGCATACTCTGTGTTTTTCGAAATGTTTTTAATTTTTTTTAATGTATTCCGTTATTCCTATGCCAGTTTGATTTTCATATAGTAGACAGATGTTGCCATATGGGATAATAAAGTTTTCAAAGTCGTTCGTTACATGGGACAGACTTTAATAGCTTATACACGTTTTAAACATTTTTGGAGGAAGATTGTTATGTAAACACAAAGTGTTTATCTTTCTTTATTATATTTCAGGTATTAATTATCAAAACTACACATATTTTAACATAAAACTTATATTGATCCAGCAGAAAGTACGATATTGACCAAATTACGATATATATGTTGTACATGCCACGAGACAGATTATATGAATCTTCCCTTCTCCATTAGGCTTACTATATGCGATGCTCCCAGAATCTAATCCTCCCTCTCGTAACATACCCCCCCCCCCATTTTAAAAGATATACATGCGACCCTCCTAGAATCGACCCCTTCCTCCCAGAATGTACCCCCTTTTAAACAGCTATATGCTATGCTGTATGCATCTATATGCGACCCTCCCATAATATACCCTTCCCTCCCACAATCTACCCCTCCTTTTTCGTGATTATGTGAGGTGTCTTCGGATACCATAATCTACCCGTCCCTCCCACAATATACCCCTTTTTAAACATCTATATTCGACCCTCCCAGAATATAGGCCTACTCATCCCTCCCACGATCTACCCCCCCCCCTTTTTCGTGATTATGTGAGGTGTCTTCGGATACCAGAATCTACCCCTTCCTCCCACAATATACCACTTTTAAACATCTATTTGCGACCCTTCCAGAATATACCCTTCCCTCCCATAATCTACCTCCTTTTCCACTGCTATATGCGACCCTCCCAGAATCTACCCCTCCCTCCCAGTATATAACCCCTTTTAAACATCTATATTCGACCCTCCCAGAATATACCCCTCCCTCACACAATCCACCCCCCCTTTCTTGATTATGTGAGGTGTCTTCGGATACCAGAATCTACCCCTTCCTCCCACAATCTACCCCTCCATCCCAGAATATACCCCCTTTTTCACAATTATATTCGACACTCCCATAATCTACCCTCCTTCCCAGAATATACCCCTTTTTATACAACTATATGCGACGTTCTCAGAATCTACCCCAGAATGTATCCCCCTTTTAAGCATATACATGCGACCCTCCCAGAATATACTCCTCTCTCCCACAATATAGGCCTACCTCCCATTTTTGACAGCTATATGCGACAATCCCAGAATCTACCCCTCCCTCCCAGAATATACCCCCTTTTATATAAAGTGACGCTCTCAGAATCTACTCCTCCCTCCCAGAATATACCCCCTTTTCTGCAACTATATGCGACACTCCCAGAATCTACCCCTCCCTCCCACAATATACCCTCTTTTATACAAAGTGACGCTTTCAGAATCTACCCTCCCTCCCTCAATTCCCTTCCTTCCTCCCTCCCTCCCATAATGTACCCCCCTCTTTTAAACATCTATATGCGACCCTCCCAAAATTTACTCCTCTCTCCCAGAATATACCTCCCTTTTTCACACTATGTGCGACACTTCCATAATATACCCCTCCCTCCCATAATATACCCCCTTTTAAACATCTATGTGCGACACTCCCAGAATATATTCTAAGAGGGAGGTGTAGATTCTGAGAGTGTCGCATATAGTAGTGGAAAGGGGGGGGGGGTAGATTCTGGGAGAGTCCCATATAGATGTCAATAAAAGGTATATACTGAGAGGGAGGGGTAGATTTTGGGAGTGTCGCACATAGTTGTGGAAAAGGGGGGTATATTCTTGGAGAGAGGGGTAGATTCTGGGAGGGTAGCATATAGATGTTTAAAGGGGGGTATAATCTGAGAGGAAGGGGTAGATTCTGGGAGGATCGCATAATATGTCTAAAAGGGGGGTATAAGCTGTGAGGGAGAGGTAGATTCTAGAAGGGTCGCATATAGATGTTTAAAATGGAGTGGGCTTATTATTCTGGGAGGAAGGGATGGATTCTGTGAGGGTCGCTTATATATGTTTAATGGGGGATATATTCTGGGAAGGATGGGTAGATTCTGGGAGGATCGCATAATATGTTTAAAAGAGGGGTATAATCTGTGAGGTAGAGGTAGATTCTAGGAGGGTCGCATATAGATGTTTAAAATGGGCGTATATTATGGGAGGGAGGGGTAGATTCTGGGAGGGTCGTTAAAATATGCTTAAAAGGGGGGTATATTCTGGGAGGGAGGGGTAGATTCTGGGAGGGTCGCATATATATGTTTAATAGGGGTATATTCTGAGAAGGAGGTGTATATTCTAGGAGGGTCACGTGTATATGTTTAAAGGGGGGGGGGAGGATATAGTCTGGGATGTAGGGGTAGATTTTGTGAGGGTCGCTTATACATATAGGCCCCTATGTGTTTAAAGGAGGGGTAGACTATATTTGGGGAATATGTGATATATTTAATAACATTTTATTTAGTTGTAATATAGAATTTATTATCGATTAATCGAGAATCATACTTGGTTTTATACCTTAAAGTGAGACAAAAGTCACCTCTCTTCCAGTAACGTTCAACATGCCATGTGAAAGTCTGTCACGTTTTAATGTAGAAATTGCACTGTCGATACTATCGTGATGTACAACATACATCATCTGTCTTTTGTGGCTTATATATACGCTCAAAAGATCTGTCAAGTTTTAATGTGCAACATGCGTGTGGTGTGTGTCAAACATTACGACACACACCTTCTGTCTCATATGTAATGAACAACATGAACACATCGGTCCTTTCATAACTTACAACATGCCAAAGCTTTATCAGGACGACTTTTGTAAGCATTAACTCGTTGATTCTATCGGTGGGCGTTACGTCAATTATATCATGGTATGTAGAGGCTTGGGTCGTAACGTTATTTTGTGACCGATGAAATATAGTCCCTCGTTCAAACACATTTTTCTCACTTAACACTGATCAGATAAGTCAAATTCTATATTTTAAATATAGAATTTGACTTAACTGAAATTTCCATAGGGGTCTCGATTTAGAGGTTGCATTGTGTATCATGGGAATGTTAGTAGCAGACGAAATGACAGACACTGCAAATTTGAAATGTGACCGATCCTGTCACGTACAACATGACCGTTTTAATACATCAAAATCAGATGGTTCTCGTTGTTTATATGACCCTTGAGTGTTGTTTTCAAAATATTTATAATAATGAAATGTTAGTTTGCCATAGTTTTAGACGTATAGGTGGTTAAAAACACTTGATTCTTGTATCGTTCTGAAGGGTGTTCGGGTCCCCCAGATTTCCGATCAGATAAAATGATGATTCGAAACGAAAATATATCGAATTGTGCTATTACCTGTAATTGAAATGTTTTAAATTTGTTATATTTGTCTGTCCTAGTGATACTTGATATGATGATGCCACATAATGATACTTCAGTGATTTCATGAAAGATCAATAAGGTACTCAATTTGACATACACCATGTTGTACCTAACCGTGAACATGCTCAACTATTAATGGAGATTGTTTATCAAAATGGCTATTTAGGGCTACATTAATAGATTTTATGCGCTCCTTCAAAATAAAATGTATTGACAAAAAAAATAAATGACACACTAATAAGATCAGATAGGTGTTTTTTACTTTCAATTTTCTGAATTTATTTGACAGTTAGGAGGTTTTATATTTCACGTGAAATTTTATTACAAACCAATCAATAATCTAATCAAGATAAAATCATCATCTCGTAAACTAATTGACATTTAATAATAAACTTTGCTTTAATCTCAGGGGTGTGATGGAGAGCTGGATCACATTACACCCATCCTCCGCGAGCTGCATTGGCTGCCGGTCAAGCAGCAAATTCAGTACAAACTGCTTGTTACCACCTACAAGGCCTTACATGGGAGTGCATCATCTTACCTGAGCGAGATGTTACAGCCATATCAATCTACATGCACACTGCGTTCTAATGAACTTCAACTTCTTCATGTGCCCCGTGCACGCTGTGGTTATGGTGACCGGTCGTTCGCTGTTGCCGCACCTAGACTTTGGAACAGTATGCCATATTCCCCTTGTAACCAAGAGCTGTACAAACACTTCCATTTTAAAAAAATCGTATAAAAACTTATTTGTTCACAAAAGCATTTAATTAATCGTCATTATCACGTTGTGGACTATGGTTGGCCATCACCCTCATAAGTAAATAAACCTTCCGAGGATAATTTAAAACTTTCCGCGGATAATTAAAAACCTTCCGCGGACAATTAAAAACCTGCCGCGGAAAATTATAACCTTACGCGGATAATTAAAAACCTTCCGCGGAGAATTATAACCTTCCGCAGATAATTAAAAACCTTCCGCGGATAATTAAAAACCTTCCGCGGACAATTAAAAACCTTCCGCGGAGAATTAAAAATTAATTCTCCGCGGAAGGTTTTAATTATCCGTGGAAGGTTTTTAATTCTCTGCGGAAGGTTTTTAATTGTCCGCGGAAGGTTTTTAATTATCCGCGGAAGGTTTTTAATTATCCGCGGAAGGTTTTTAATTATCCGCGGAAGGTTTTTAATTATCTGCGGAAGGTTATAATTCTCCGCGGAAGGTTTTTAATTATCCGCGGAAGGTTTTTAATTCTCCGCGGAAGGTTTTTAATTGTCCGCGGAAGATTTAGAATTATCCGTGGAAGGTTTTTAATTATCCTCGGAAGGTTTATTTACTTATGAGGGTGATGGCCAACCATAGTGGACACCCAGATCTCAGTAGCTCTCCATTACAAACCAGCTATTAGTAGATCTCCATCACACCCAGCTCTCAGTTGCTCTTCATCACACTCAGCTCTCCATTACATTCAGCTCTCTGTAGCTCTCCATCGCACCCAGCTCTCCATTACAGCCGGCCAGCTCTCAGCAGCTCCCTATCACACCCAGCTCTCCACCACACCCAGCTCTCAGTAGCTGTTCTTCACACCCAGCTCTCCATCACACCCATCTCTCAATAGCTCACCATCACACCCAGCTCTCCATCACACCCAGTTCTCAGTAACTTCCCACCACACCCAGCTCTCCATCACACCCGGCTCTCAGTAGCTCACTATCACACACAACCCTCCATCACACCCAGCTCTCCATCACACCCAGCTCTTACTATCTCTCAATCACACCCATCTCTACATCACACTCTGAGCTCGCAGTAAATCTCAATCACACCCAGTTCTCCAGCACACCCAGCTCTCCATCACACCCAGTTCTCAGTAGATATCCATCACACACATATCTCAGTAGCTCTCCATAACAACCATGCCTGAAATAACTCTCCATCACAGCCAGTTCTCCATCACTCCCAGCTCCCCATAACACCCAGCTCTCAGTACTCCTTATCACACCCAGCTCCCCATCACACCCAGCTCTCCATCACAACCAGCCCGCCATCACACCCAGCTTTCAATAGCTCACCATCACACCCAGCTGGTTATCACACCCAGCTCTCAGTAGCTCTCCATCACACCAGCGCTCCATCACATCCAGCTCTTCATCGCACCCAGCTCTCTATCACACACGACCCGTAGTATCTGTCTATCACACCCAGCCCTCAGTAGCTCTCGATCACACCCAGCTCTCAGTATCTCACCATCTCACCAGCTCTCTATCAAACCCGGCCGTCAGTATCTTTCCATCACACCCAGCTTTTCAATAATCCAGTTCTCAGTAGCTCCCCATCACACCCAACTCTCAGCAGCTCCCCATCACACCCAGCTCTCTGTAACTCCATCAAACCAAACCCACAGTAGCTCTCTATTACACCCAGCTCTCCATCACACCTAGATCTCAATTGCTCTCCATCACACCCAGCTCTCCAAAACACGCAGCTCTCCATCAGCTCGCCCTCAGTAGCTCCCTGTCAAGCCCAGCTCTCAGTAGCTCTCCATCACACCCAGCTAAATGTGTAATATAAACGCAGGCCAATCACTTTCGGCATCATTTTTTTGACAGTTAGGAGGTTTTGCGCTGTCAAATTTCGAACCCAAAAAGGTAGGTGTTTTTAACTTTTGCGCTTAAAAGCTATTTTCCATCAATGTATCCCTTGGAAAAGTTGACAAATATTACAAAATTCGCAAAGCAGCACTTAGAATGCAAAATCCGAAACACGCCTGTTTTGCAGATACAGTACTACCTCCATATAACGCCAACATTAAGACTCTGCCATGTTTTGGCATTATGGCGGGGTGGTATTATGGTGAGGGAGGTGATTTCGGCCTTCGAATATATGAAAGCTGATTAACATTAATTCTGATACATATTGTGTGTTCTCGCGCATGCTGTTTATAGTAACACAAAAAAGTACAGTAGGCCCTATATAATATTGTTTTATTTAGAGCACTATACATGAAAATTATACTTGTTAATGTATAAGAAAAAAAAACACTAAATAATGATTGACATTTGAATTGGGGTAAATTAAATGTATAGGTAGGCCCTATGCCAATTCCCGCGATCCGAGGAATATATCAGAGGCGCCACTGTGCTTAAAAACAATAGGTGTGACATTCCGTTCACGCCACGTGTGGGACAATGAAGTGTTATATGTCAACAGGTGATCTGGTGATGGGAGTGTGCATCACACTCACGGAACGCGATGATGTTGTTAGCCTTCTCTGCTTCATGTTATGTTTTGACTTCCAACTTATGAGTCGAGCTTGAGTTCCAGTCAAAAGAGTTGTAGGATAGTTTTCATCAAGCGTCTGCACTGGGCCTGAATCTCTGCGTAAAATAATATTGTTGTCCAGCTAGTGTTTGCAACGCTGGCCCAACACTGTACTATAGCAAAGGATCTAGTACCTGAAGAGTTATTATTTCATTGTAATTATAATTATTATAGACTATATTGCTGGTATAGACATGTCACTTACATGTGTGGGCCTATTTTTATGTTAGCTAGAGGAGCGCGCAGCGCGAGGGCTGGCGCGAGATTATGCGCTAGTTCTGGTATAAACCTTATAGGGCCTCTCTCTTTTCACCTGGTGAGGTAGGTGATTGTACAAAGCATTGGCAAGTAAGTCCGGGAGACAAGGAACCAGGGCAGGGCTGCTGAACCATAAAGAAACAGCCGTTTGAGTGACCAGCCAGCAGAGTAAAGGGCAAGGACTGGCCCTTTGAGATGTGCTCTGCTTCTGAGCAGTGTGTTTGAAACCACCATCATTGAACCGTCATCGTTAGCCAACCATCCGTGTCCGCCGTGACATCACCCAAGCTAGCAATGTAATGATAAAGAGCTCATTGCTTAAGACCAGACTCCGCCTCCTGCAGTGCTATGATAGAGAGCCCACTGCCTCATGTGTCTCACAAAACGGCTCCTTTCAGAGTCCCTGTTCTCTGTGGGAACAGGAGTTTAGGAGTTCAACCGATATCCGTCAAACGTCAACCGTCAACCGTGTTCTTGTCTCATGCAGTGGTGTGAACCCACTGCTTTTGGTATGTCACACAGAACGGCGCCCCCAGAGCCCCTGTTCTATGTGGGAACAGGAGCTCAACCGTTATTCGTCAACCGTCAACCGTCAACCGTGTTTTAAGCGTCAGCCTGGATTGCAGCCAGCAATTAATCTAGAATTGTATTAGAGCCTGATCGTTTTTGAACGATCTCATGATTCAACACCAGATCCTTTCAAGTGATCTAAAAGTTTTAACCGCCAGTGCCGTCAGCCTAGTTTTGATCATAGGGACATTAGTGAGGTCATCTATTGTTCTCATTCTGTCAAGGTAGGTTATACCAAGTGCTAGTCTCAGGCACTTATTCTATTTTTATGTTCTGTTACATACCCTAATTAGTAGGTACCTAGTGTGTTTTATCTCAGTCACGCCTCCCCGAACGCGTGAGCGCCTGTGTCCACTGCCGTGTGTATGCAATGAACCATAGTACAGGTGGCGATTGTTGATCAACCAACAGTGACGATGTCTGATAAATTAATCCTGTTGGCAATACGATCGGGGGGAAAACATATGATAAAAATGACATTAGGACTTCAAAACCATTGGCGGATGGCAAATAGCGGGGTTGGCATTGTGCCGCGGGATTTAACATTGGCGGAAATCCGTTCAAGCACTTTAATTGGCAGAAGGCGGGGTTGGCATTATAACCGGGGACAATACAGCGGGGGAGCACTGTAGGTGGTTTTGCGCATCCGCCGTCCAACTAAACAATAGGAGGTTTAGCGCTTTCATCATCTATCTGTTGGATAGGTGGTTTTGCGCTCTCACCATCGATATATAAATATATAAATATAATCATATTTTGGTATTTCGGAATATTTGAATAAACAAATATTTTTTTTTGTGTTATTGAATGTGAATAATAGGCTATTGTCGGTGTACATACATAATATGAAACAATGTTCATTATATACTATGCAGGCAATAATGTAATATAATACATAAATAATATAATACAATGTTTTAATCAGTGTACATACATAATGTAAAACAATTTTATTAACGTTCAATATAAACAGGCATAAATAATATACAACAATGTTATTGAAATTTAATATAGGCCTAAGATTCTATAAAGTGCAGCGTACAAAAATAATTTTATTATATATAGTCAGTGTAAGTACATAATAAGCTGGAGTAGTCTACCGGATTACCCTGGATTTATTATAGGTCTATAATATTTATTTCATAATTTGTTATATTACAGATCCACACCCAATATAAACATAGTTCACATTTTAAATTGTAAAATAGCTAAGCACTTTAAATAATGTAAATTAATCAAATAAACTAACTGTAACTCACCAATACACTTTGTGGTGAACTCACCAATGTTGTGGTGGAGTCACCATAGTTGTGGTGAGCTAACTTGTGGTGAACTTACCATGTGGCGAACTCATCTGATACTAACGATTATGATAGGCCTATAGTAAATATTTTTACTAATTTTTTTAAATATATTGTTGAAATAAGAGGTAAAATGTAATTATATCACTCAAGAGTTCAATGAGATGTTAACCTAATGACCCAAACATTATGTATTATATGTAGTATTTTTACAGAAAAACATAAATTATTAACTGTCTCGAACTAGATGAAATATGAAACTTTCATAATAATTTCATATTTTATCTAGCTCGAGGCAGTTTCTGCTTGTTTTTTTTGTAAAAATACTATGACGTTCCTAGTCAAAAAATTATCCGTGCTATTTATTAAAAGTATAACAATAATTGCCCTTAATTTTCGCCGCCATTCTGAAATAGCGTATGGGGACCACTGTGGAAATAAGTGACCTGCACCAGGATACTTTTCAGTGTTTTTATCCCTGGTGTTCCAGAATGGTGGACACACATTTATTTTGAATGCATAATGTATTTATCATACTGATGTTATCCCTATTTTTATGTGAATGCTAAATAAATCTATATATCTATCTATATGACCCTCAAGTTTTGTGACTTTTTTCTACTGATTGTTCTTACATAATTTGTGTGTGCTGAATTCGAATTTGTCGGAAAAATCCTATATTTGGTGTCCTTAACCTTAATTAATGAGCCAAACAAAAAAATGGCCGCCAAAACCGAATCCTTTCTATATTTTTGTTACAAATTATTGCACGATTACTGGTTTCTGCATGATTTTGAGTTGATAAATTTATTTCTCTTGTTTCTCGATCAAAATCACCTTTATTTGACCTTCAAATGTAAAATGATTACCGCCAACACCACAAATAAAAGCGTTTTTTATGCACGTGAACTATAACATCATAAACAACATTTGTTTAATGGAAATCTAAAAATAGACTACGTAATACGGCGGATTAGGCTGCATTCGAGACTGTGTTTAAGTACATTATTTCTAACATGCTTTGATGTGCTTAGTATTTAGAATGGCAATATTATTTTATTAGTAAATATGCAAAATAACGTCCATCTTGGATTTTACGATAAACTATAGGTCAGACGCTCTGGGTCAGACGAAGAACAATAAACACCAGAAATGCTTGTTTCGGCCCTAAGTCACACAAAATCAATAAATTGAGAAATCCCGAGCCACAAATAAAAAAAAAAGTTCAATTTACATTTTGATAGCCATTTTGTTTCTTGTTTATATGAAGATGAATTTCGCAGAAAGCATACATTGTGCGTTTATGTGCGGCAAACTATAGAAAATATGGGGTTTTCTGAACATTTTGGTGTCCATTTTGTATTTTTCTAATTTGAAGGTGAAGGTCTCCAAATATAGAACGTTATCAGACAGATTTTCATTCAGCGCACGCCAATTATGTAAAAACAAGTGAATACAAAAGTATACACTAAAATCCCGAGCAAAGTTCTATGTTTCCGATTTCAACCCAGCTAGGCTAAGTAGATTTATTTTCATTAAAGGCTGCAATATTTTTTCATTAAAAAATATCATGATATTTATAAATATAAAAAACACATTTTTAGGCTTGTACATATCTGGGTTCAGAAAACATAGGCCCGATATGGAGATATCAAATAACTATCATTTATTATGTTGTTTTTAATGACCATGTCGACTGCGTGTAGTTTATTTTGCTAATCATTCTGATTATTTTATAAACATTTTGAGCGTATATGGAGAGACGACTATTTTCTCCACTGCAATGGGTGATGTACTATTAGAACGGAAATTGAATTTTTTTTATATGGTATATTGCATGTGCAGATTGATTAATCCTCACATCAACGACAAACTCTTACGTAACCCTACCCCCCCCCCCCCTAATTCTAGACAGGTTTGGGGTACCCCCATAAAGGCGGTAATATAAATGCGTCCCTAATTTTTTTACTGGTAACATCTCATTTCATATTTTTGACATATCAAAGCTTGAAAAAAATTGGTGTGGGTGAATAGTGGGGAGGGGGGTTCATGGTGACTGATCATGGCCCATGGACTAATAGGTATATTTGAAAAATTTGCAATAATTGACCTTAAAATGACCTTTAGCGGACAAAAAAATGTTATTTCATTTTTTTCAAATTTGATGATATTTCATAAATAATTTCGGTCATTTTGATGTTTTACACGACTAGTAAGACATGTGTTTAAATAAATAAAAAAAATAGGTAAATGAGATCTCGGGGTCATGACCTTTAGGGGTCGAGAAATGACCTTAAGGTGACCTAAAGAAAATTGATACCTTATCTTTTTTAATCAGCATAAAATTCTGAACAAGAAAAACGTAGGAGGTGAAAGAATTACCATAATATTCCCACGGAATTACATATGACCCTGCACCAATATGATGGATGAGAGTTTGATTAATAGAGGTCATGACAAGGCCTAAGCATTTCACAAGATTTAAGAAACATTAATTTAATTAGGCTATTAGTCCGATTACAGACGGGGTAATGTCTCATCATATCAGTATTTATTTATATATGTGCACGCCATTGACTCAGAAATGGATTTAAATTGGCTTTATTGCACACTTTTGAAAATCACTACATATTTCCACACAATCTAAAGGAGGGTCACGGTTCCATTTACCCCAAGGTAATGTACATATAGGTCATTCAATGTTAAATATAAGGTCAATCTACTGAAAATTGGGGATAACATGGAGTATTGGCGCAAATGCAATTTTGTTATTTGGTTCACAAATCACAACATTATACAGATTTGTATCAATAATCATGCTAATTTATGTACATGTGTGTTAATGAAATGGATCTGTGATACAATAACGATATTTAAAATTAGACACCATAACAGCTTTGTAGGCGATTATAAAGATTTAAATGCTACATCATTTTACAAATTGCTATGAATAATGCTATCAATTTAATATATTCTAATTACATTGATATGTGGTATTCAATATTAACCCTTTAACCGCCAAATTATTCCACTGGAATTTTCACCCACTTGAAGTTGTGTCTCGCTGACGCGATCCACAGCTTCAAGTGAGTGAAAATTATTCAGATTTAACAAAATGGAGGTCAAAAAATTTCAAATCTTGCTGATTAATGTCACTTTTTATATTTAACAGATTTAAAAGCTGATATCTAATGTGTTGATATAAAATGTAAAAAACGAATATGGACGGCACCGGCGGTTAAAGGGTTAATCAAAACGAGCTCCACTGGATAAAAAACATGGGTAAGGGCAGAAAACAACTTTGTAGGAGGCACGTGGCTCAGCAATTATAGCATTTCTCAACTGTCTGAATGAGTTAGCTTAGAAATGTAAGTGGTTTCCAGCTGTTCATTATTAATATGCTAAAGCTAGCTAATTGTGTTGACGACAATACCTAGCGAGTTTGAAGAAAGTTTGAGGTAAGAGTGATCCGGTTAATTGAAAAATAACACATTTTGTATTTTTATTATCCATAAATATCAATGTTGTATCATCTAACATCTGTTTGATCGTGTATGATATCAGAAACGCATAGCATTTTATGCATTTGCTACCATTCAGCGGGATGCCACTGATGCTGCATCTGCGTAATTAATCAAATAGCACTGCCCTCCAAACAGAACTCGAATTTTGTTTCTTTGAAACATGAATTGCAACTTTTACCTACTTTGTTGAGGGAAATGAGCATTATGCGACAAAATAAAAGGCTTGCAGGCAACTTTATTGGACTCCTCTTTTAAGTAATAATTTGCCCCGTGTTACATAAGCGGAAAATAAATCAATAAAACTTTAGGACTTATAACATTTGAAATTCATATTATTTATCTTTCACTTGAAACTAAAAATTGCGCTCAACTAATTTTCTTTCAAGGTATATTTACACATTACTACTAAGCGGAATCAATTATTTTGTGATTTTCTTAAAAAAACGGACGGCATTTTAGGTGATCCTGCAATACAATCAGGAAACAAACGTATCCTGAGTTTTGAGAGCTGAACAAACATATATAATCACATTAAACATAACACACAATGAAAACAATAGTGCACTAATTACATGTGTGAAGAGCGAACTACCCCCATGTAAAAAGAAAAGATAGTAGAAATAATCCTCTACCACAGAATTACTAATTTGTGATAATATAGAAAAGAAAGACACATGATCTATACAAGTTTATCATAACGATAATCTAAAAGTATAAATGTTATTCCATCCCACATGATAATTATTTTGCAATACATTATTACATTTGATCATGTGGGAATTAAGATGTATAATTTACGGCAAGTCCAACTTTGTATCGTGTACAAGATAATGTAGAACGTCGGGATAAAAAATGATATTGCACAACCCCAATTGGATTTTGAAGCAATTCTGATATAGTATGAACATGCCTACACACAAGCTTTGTAATTTTTTTCATATAGAATAAAAAGGAATAGTAGAGAATATGTTATTCAAGATTCATATAGAAAGTGGCAGTCGTTTCACACTAAGTTCCAAAGTGAGTAAAATTTAACCACTTTCAATAAAAATAAAATCATGGTTATTTTGCCGTATAAATAGACACGCAGTTTAATGAGAATCATCCAGGTACAATAAGAAAAGCAATAGAGACTTCAGAAGCGTGGGCAGCTGGGAATCCATTGTCTGATTACAGTCACGATATATAATATCACTGGCAGTCGATAGCAGTTCTTCCAACATAGAATACTTATCACATGTGTATGGGAAAATTAATATCATCCGCTTGTTGTCTGTCTTTCACTGAGAGTTCAAATGTCACTTTATCAGGACACGTTCTGGTGTAAGTCATCGTGAGCTCATTTCTGAAAAAGAGAAGAAATAAAGTCAATATTAGAGTAGCGTTAATGATCAAATTAAGAAAACACACTCTTTAATATATGGTATTCATTATTATGTCACCCCTCTCACAAAAAAATGTGGAAAACGGCTGCATGGCTTAATATCCGACTAATACCGGACTAAAACCTCATTACTGGGCAACGATTCGAAATGCTATATTTTAGATGCTGAAATAATTTGCAATACATGTGAAATTTATGATTTATATTTCTCATATTCATACTATATTTGCGGCTGAAATTAAGTAGAGAAACAATAAGTAGAGAACTAAACTAAATACGTTTACTATGTTTAAAGTATAGATATTTTTAGCCATATTCCAGTACAACGATAAAAAAAACACTATTGTGTGGGAATACTTATATATAATTCATATCACCACACAAATGCATTCACAATATTATGCTTCACAATTTTTATTTATTATTCCTCACATGTTCTCGATTGCAGATTCGAAAGCATTATAGGCTATACTGATCCTTGAAAATACACCTTTATTGTTAAATAATACAAATATCATTCTGGCGCACAATTTTAAAACGTATCATAGTTTATTTTTATTTAGTGACGACTTCATGCGCATTTAAAAATTATTTAAAAATACCGTTGGTTTATGGATATAAAATGACTACTTTAAATCGGCAAAAATGACAAATAATGGACTGATATTTAATAAATAAGACTAATATTCGGTAACTGAAGTGAGTGCCAAGTTAATTTAACTAATTCAGAAATTGTACGGTAACAGTTAACTAGAATACAAACCTTTCACAAGAATGAATAAAATCTTTGAATGCGTTCGATATATGAGAGGCCAGCTGTGGATTTAGTGAGGGCTGTTGGTTTTCCACATCCTCCACATTTAGGCCCAGTTGTTTGAGCAGGCTTGTTTCACTGTCTGAAACGGCAAGTACGGTTCTACCGTGCTCCACCAGATCTGCCCCTTTGATCTCCTCCTCTTCTGGCAACCGTAATCCTATTGTCATGTCAATTAACTGTGAAATAGAAGACTCTGTTGTTGGTTGTGGACATAATAACAACTGAGAATGTAATAAAAAACGCAACTTAAAATGACTACAGTAAACATGCTCTTTCACCAACGATTCTCAATGATAATATTGTGAGAGTTTGCTTGATTTTCAGCAGATAGAAATGACGCTTCATTCGATCGTTTATTTGTTCTTTCGTTCATGAGTTTGTTCATATATTCGATCGTTTAGCACTCATACATTGACTGACTGACTGACTGACTGACTGACTGACTTACTGACTGACTGACTGACTGACTGACTGACTGACTGACTGACTGACTGACTGACTGACTGACTGACTGACTGACTGACTGACTGACTGACTGACTGACTGACTGACTGACTGACTGACTGACTGACTGACTGACTGACTGACTGACTGACTGACTGACTGACTGCTCGCTCGATCACTCGCTCGCTCACTCACTCACTCACTCACTCACTCACTCACTCACTCACTCACTCACTCACTCACTCACTCACTCACTCACTCACTCACTCACTCACTCACTCACTCACTCACTCACTCACTCACATTTAGAAACATTTGTTCGAAATTTATAAATATTTTCATCAGCTGCTCATTGTGAATATTTTAATTAAAACACTAAACGATTGAATAAAAAAGTCACAACACACAAACAGGAAGATTTTGTTAACCTTGAGTTCGATGAAGGCACAAATGATAGTCCATCCTGCTATGACGACACACGTGAACGCCTGGATACCTAGCAGGTAAAAACTGCCAGTATGGATCAGTCCCCCGGCGTCCTCTACTGAACTGTGACCTTCAGGTGCGAACACACCTACCAAACAATCACCATTATTAGTAAACACAGACCATTTTGTATAACATTTATACGACGTTGTTCCAATGTCGAAGACGTTGGGCCGGCGTTCTATAAATGTTGTGCAAATGTTTTGTGTTTACTGGGTTACCAGCAGTTGGTTCCAGCAAACACAAAACATTCGCATAGCATTTATACAATGTTTTGACATTGGTCCAACGTTGTATTAATGTCATACAGATGTTTTGTGTTTATTGGGATTCCAGTCACATAATATAGCTCAACTGACACTGCCATTAAATGACATTTGCAATTTGTTGTGCCCACTCAATAGCCGGGAGGAAGCCGTTGCAAACAAAGATATTACGCATTTACATTTTTCAGCCGTGAATGCCAACTTCAAAAAATCAGTCGCGAGCCTGTGTGTTGTTGCCACGAAACCAAAAGATGAAGTCGTTGAAAAGTAGGCGTTTGTTCAATTTGTTAACCCTTCACGCGCTAAGCGCGGCTATAATAGTTTCTAATCTGTGTTACTAGTCGATTAGATCACTGTTACTAGAAATGATGTCAGTGTTTAAACATCAGGATTTGCAAATGTTTGGTTTTAGGTTGAGCAAATATGAGTAATTTTCACCCACTTGAAGTTGTGGGTCGCAGTAGCGAGCCATAACTTCAAGTGGGTGAAAATTTAGACAAGATAACCTAAATCATTTGCAATTCTTGCCTATTTTAAAGCAACCGTATTAGTTTTAAGTGATGTTATTAGCCATGTTAGCTATGATTCAAGACGAATATAGTAGCGATTGACACTCGTAGTGTGAGGATTTAGTAATCGAGTATTGACAACACTATGATAATTATATGATCCAAAATGGCAGACACAGCTACCACTGTAACCACTAAACATTTTAGACTATATGCCTACTGCATCTGTAACTGCAGTATGAAATCTGCTTTAAAACAATGCATATTTCAGCCCCCCCCCCATCCACTCTGTGAGGGGATTCTATGTTTTTGCTTTGCGAAATTTGCTTGCATGATTGTAGGCGAATACGAACAAAAATGCTATAACGTAGTGAACGTGAAACTTTCGGTGCGACCTTCATTTCTGAAAATGATTATATTAGAGCGTAAAGGGTTTGGCCTGTCAGTGGAGATATTATCGCCAGCAAACACTGAGATTCGAGAAATTATCGCCAAAACTGAGATCCGAAACTAGGAAGTTATTACATCCTGCACCGCGGGCAAAGATAAATAATGATCATTCATCGTTTGTGGTTGCTGCACAGCGTTTGTGGGATAAATTGCCTCTAGACATAGGTGAAGCAAAATCAGTCTATATTTTTCAGAAAAAAATAAATAAAAACACACCATTTCCCATTAGACCTAACACATTAATGATGTTAATCTGAGCATTCGCCGACCGTCATAACGATGAGCTCCTTTTCAGACTATATGGACTTCCCCACTGAATACCGATTTTAGCCCAAAGCGCCATTGATTTTCAATATAGTTGAGCGATATTGGCGCTATAGAAGTCATTATATATTATAATATCATGATATGTAGGTAGACCTACCAAACAAAGATGACACGTGGCCCAACATTAAAACAACAGTGGGCCAATCATGTTCTGTTCTTATGAGCACTCACCTACGGCTAGTAGACCCCAGATGCTGCAGACAGCGTGTACGGGCACCACCCCTACTGGATCGTCTATCTCTAGCTTATACACCACATGATCCGTGATCACAGCCAGGATCACCCCGATACATCCGATCAGGAAGGCCTCCCACGGCTGACACATCGTACAAATAGCTAAAACAAAATAGGATCCCCTGTTACCAGGTTTTTATCGTACTTCAGCATCAGAATTAGCAGCAGAGACATCAAGTATCCCAGCAGGCACGAGACGTCGAGCCAGTGTTGTTTTAATGTTGGGCCAACATCGAAGACGGTGGGCCGACATTAAAACAACATTGGTTCAACGTCTCGTGTCTGCTGTGATACCAACATTACGCAAGCATAGGAGTATAATATTATAAAGGTCTCATTTTCACTGGAGGTCTTCCATACTATAAACATGACTTTAACGTGTTCACCCCTAAAGTGCGGGGATCGACTAAGGGAACGCAATGTAAGAGTAAACAGATTTAGAATGGCCGTAGTCCCATAACATAGGTATTCAAATGAAGCGGAAGGAACTAACTAAAACTTTCATGATGATTTCAAATTGAAAAAAAATGTTACCCATGGTCTATGCAAAAATATTTCAACGCTTTAAGAGTTAAGGGCCCTTTAAATTGTATTTATTTTTGCTTACATAAAGTCGTGTCAGCAGTTTCAATCTCAATTATTTTCTATTATGAGAAAGAATTTGTTAATGTACATCTGAAATAAATATTAAAACTCCAATTTAACTCAACATGTAGAAACGTCTAAAACATTGTTCTTCGTCAAATTAACGTAACTGATCTAAAACATACATTATAAGCATTTGATGTATCAATTAATGATATAATTAAATACCTGTTACGGAAACTAAAGATGCCAGTACACCGGTGACTATCATACCAACATCATAACGAGGTCCATTCTGTATTTTTCCGACTGCATAACTGTAAAACGTTCCAGTCATTAGATTCCGGAAGATCTTTAAATATTTTATATATTTTTTGCGTTCAAGTATATATTTTGTTGATGCTATTCTCAGCATCTGATAATAAAACAACTTCTCAAATAATAAATAAAATATTGCTATGATTTATTTGACAACTTTTCATGAACTTGGTATTAAATTGTCATATATACTGCACATCTTAGTACTGATTAGGAGAGGTTTTTGTATTTCCAATGTTTGAAGTGATACATTTATCCGAGACGAGAGGAACTTTTGATGACTGAAGACCCGTCTCGCCTACAAAAGGGTGCGATTGAAAGTACAATTAAAGGCCGTGCTTTGCGTGATTGACCCTAATGGGTTAACCCTTCAGCCGCCGGTGCCGTCCATATTCGATTTTTACATTTTATATTAGCACATTTCATATCAGCTTTTAAACCTGTTTAAGATAAAAAGTGACATTAATCAGCAAAATTTGAAATTTGTTGACCTCCATTTTGTCCAATCTGAATCACTTGAAGTTGTGGATCGCGTCAGCGAGACACAAATTCAAGTGGGTGAAAATTCAAATTGAATAATTTGGCGGCTAAAGGGTTAACCTTTGAGACGACTTGAGAAAGCACACGTCATTCACTGGAGATTAAAGGGACTTTACAATGCCACATAATCCTCAGCAAATTCAAGAAGGTGACCCAATGTTGTTTTAATGTATGTCTACCGTCTACGACGTCGGCCCAACATTAACTCGGCATTGGGCTGTTTTCGCATGTTTGCTGGGTAAGTGTCTTTAACCCTTTCAGCGCGAGGACCGACATTAGACGTAATAATCTGACGTCTGTAACGTCTAAGGTCGATCCCCACACTGAAAGAGTAAAATAATGTATAATCATAATAATGGCCATAGCGCACATCACAGGTCTGGAGAGGGCCCACTTTAGGTATCCCCGTGGTCGAATGAAATGCTGCTCTCTCATTTTAACCATGTCAATGCAAGTAGATCCCTAATGGACTGATGGTGGCAAGGAAGTATGTACTTCTAAGTACAAGGATCTCGTCTAATATGGTACCGAATTATTTAACCCTTACAGCGCGGGGATCGACTTTAGACGTCATAATCTGACGTCTGTAGACGTCAGATTCTGACGTCTAACGTCGAGCCCCGCATTGTAAGAGTAATATATTTCTAAAGGTCGTAGACCTATAACACACGTATTTAAATAAAGCGGAAAGAGCCAACTAAGACATATAACTATGATGATTTCAAATTAAAAAAACCCGTTCGTTCTCCATGATTTATACAAACATATTTCAGCGTTGTAAATATATTTCTAAAAGTCGTAGACCCATAACATAGGTATTCAAATGAAGCGGAAGAGCTAAATAAGACATTTATGATGATTTCAAATTAAAAAGTTTGGTCTCCATGATTTATAGAAACATATTTCCGCGTTGTCAGGGTAAATCCTCAGCGGATGGTCTAGCAGGACTAGGGTACTCAGTAATTACCTGGTTATTACACCGGCTATGCCACCTCCTATAGATGCAATTATTGTGTTGACAGCAGCTCTGAAAAAACAAAGAGAACGAATTGTTATGCATGCCAGCTAACACAAGGCGTTGATCCAATGTTACTTTGGTGTTGGGCCAGCCGCGTCGTAGGCAGTGGCCCAGCATTAAAACATGATAATGCTAACACGTGCTGCTTGGATAACCGTATGTTATTTTGTGACAATTTTGACATCTTTTTTAAACTTGTACACAAAACAGATTCTACAGAAATTATTTCGTTTTGTAGTTCTGCCCGACTACAGCTATAGACCACTCCATGTATGTTTCTGGTTTTACTTGTACCCCAGTTATATCCTCTATATCCATAATCAGCGTGGTGCTTTCTGGGTACAAATGTGTCCCGCTGCTCGTACATAGTGGATTACTTTTTTAAACTTACGTCTCCACAAAATGAAAAACACTTATGTACGTTCACAGTGCCACTTAAGAGATACAAAAACCCAAAAAATGAATATCCATAGTAAAAATTCTAATTACCGGCACAATAATTTGTCTGTATAAATCGACGGAACCTTGGAGCGAAAATAATGTCCACAAAATGTCTATTCCGTTTTCCACCTACCCAATTGCATAACAGTCTTGGGATTGTTGCACGTGCCCAGCAAACACAAAACATTTGTGTAACATTTGTACAACGTCGGGCCAACGTCTTCGACGTTGACCCAACATTGTACAAATGTTATGCAAATGTTTTGTTTTTACTGGGTGGTTGCAATGGTTGTCCTAGCGCATCGGAAGTATTTTGCCTAGTAACCTCGGCCACTCACTCCGGCCAGAGAAATGGCTTCATTAAGAATCCCAGCTATGGATGCCGCCGACAACGCTGAGTATGATCGAGTCAGTGAAATAAAAAGAGGAATATCCGATCCCGAGCGCAGCTGGACTGTGAGTGGCATGTAATGCTGTAATGTCACAACTGGATCCAGAAGCGGCTCTGTGGCGCCTAGTATATTAAGATACAGCGAATCCTTCACAAAAGGTGTCATTTTTAATTTGATGTCAAAAAACGTTATCGATTTAAAGAACTATCAGCAAGAGAGTTCACGTGTCTAACGTTAGTAGTCATCAGGCACATGTGAATTACCATTTTTACTGTCAAAATGTTCACCTTTGTGCGCTATATCTGATGGCCGACACACAAAGCCAACAAAGTAACTGCCTTGGGGCGAACCAGCTTCTCAGACACCATGTCAAGTTAAGTGGTGTCCATCATAAAAAACATTTTCTATATGCGACGATTGGCATAACACTAGATCTCGTCATCGGTAGACTAGTCTGAGGTTTTACTAAAGCCGTGACGGACCTCAAAATTGTAGCATCACGAGTTGGATTGAAACTGTGCTTAGCGTCATGAACGAGGCTGCTGTCACAGTGTACCTGTGCACGAGGGCGACTACTGCCATCATCAACAAGCCAGTATAACACGTCTGCCAGTTGAGAGGCTGATGATTGAGGGGTGTCAAATGGAACAAAATAACTTCGTTCTGTTCGAATAACCGATTATATAAATGTAGTGTGTTTGATGACAAATTTAGAGGGATGAGCATCCCCAGGACACGAGTCTCGTTTGCCACATATTTTGAATGCACATATTGTCCACATGTGATTTTTAGTGGCTCTGGTATGGCATTCCCGTGCAGTATGATATGTTACAGATAATTACGATACAATTGTTTGTTTTATGTGCGCACGATTCTAAACCAATATCATGAATATATTGGTGAAGATCATTATGGTGGCCTCAGTAAAAAAATGGCTATCATTTGAAATATCAGTATATTTCACCTTGTGATCCTGTGTTCGCAGAAAAAAATCGTTCCTACCACTGATTAAATTGCTCTCAATTAACAAAATATTTTTTTTTTTAGTTTTACTTTTCTAGTGTATTTAAATATGGTGAGCGTTAACATACGTTACAGCCAGAGTCCATTGAGAATTTGTTGATACTATAAAGACACTGCCAGAGTTGAATCTCAGCCATCCCCACCTGAAAATGATATAACACGGATGATAATAATAGATTAATTAAATAAAAAAAATTGACAGTAAATTATAATGTTAACCCTTTGAGTCACATCTATCATTATTTTGGCAAACTTTTATAGAAAATATGATGTTAGCATACTCTTCTAAGTGTTACTCTGTCACTGTGGTAGATATAGTGGAAATATTTAGAAGTCATATTATGAATATGCAGATACTTGATTTACCGAAACATTTGGTATCCATGGCAATGTTTTTCACTATTTATGTATTGGGCGTGCTTTAAAGCGAGGTTGTGACTCAAGGGGTAATACAATAATTTTCGATAAATTACATATTCGTATTAAATATTCATCAATCCATGAGAATGGATAATTAAGAGTGCCCCTAGAGAAAATATTTATAGATATAATTAATTATTAATAACAATCTGTTGGCAAATGTATTACTATAATGATCAATTATTATAATGAATTGTCATGGTCATATCCGATTTTCTGTCTTGTTCTGGATCTAATAAAACGGTCCATTAAAATGTAGCTGATTACCAAAGCATGAACATTCCTAAGATAGCTTTCACTGGTGATGGTGGTGGTTTCTTAGGTCCATCAAATGCACCGATGCGAGGACCAATTAGTATTGTTGCCACAAGACCCGTCAAACCCCCCACTAAGTGAACTGGTCCACAGCCGGCAATATCAAGAGCTCCAAGCTTCGCCAAAAATCCCCTTTCTGACCATATCCAGTGTGCAGGTATGCTGAAATAGAAAATCGTCATTAATAATACATCATTATAAAATCATGGTTACGAAGAAACAGTAGGATCCTATGGGCTAAATTTCACCTCTTCATGGACCTATATGCATATTAACATGGCTTTTTTATATACTAGTCCCAGACGCAGAGCTGTTTTATACCTACACGCCATGTGGCGCTGCTGGCAGCAAGTTTGTGTTATTTTTCATAGGCTTGAATTCAAAGGTGTCAGTCTAGTGTCACTGGTTGAACTAACTTGAGTTACAAGTCCCCAGTAAATAATACCAGTTGTTGGATCAGTATATACGTAGCGTAAATAGTAATAATCTATAACAGTTCCCTCTGAAAATGCTGATATTTCTTTAAACATGTGTTTTTTCGTTGATCATTGTCTATCGTACCCACCTGTAGACTATTGTGTTGAGCATGGAGAAGGCATTGTAAGCTAATAGCTTGGTTCGCTCAGCCAGAGCTCCTGACACGATGGTGGTACTGGTTGTGGAAAATGACAACTGAAAATAATGAACATAACAATACTTTTACATATCTGAATAAAATAAAGTAGTAGGCTACTTTCATGTAGTTTAGAGTTGGTTTAGACTATCTGTAGGTGTATTAACATAGGCTACATACTACAGAATACATTGTATAGTAGGAAATACAACTATTTTGTGAAATTCTTGAAAATCAAATACATGTACATAATCTTTTTGTAAATCGTGGTAAAACCGTATAGAAATAGAATTTGTACGGCGATTTCCGTTGCTCGGTCTTGCCAAATGTGACAGGGACTTTAGCCATTCATCTTCCATATTCGTTTTGTCCCACACATACAACAATAGCACATGATTTTAACGTTACATGTAAGCATACACCGCCTATGGCCGTGCCGTATTAGATCACGTATTTGTGAAACTCAATGCCTCGACCTCCTTTGTTTTCACCTGGATAATACAATGAAGTGTGGGGGAGGGTTCTTATATAACCTTGTTTTCACCGTGTGACGTCACTGCGTTTTACAAAATGAAGTATGGGGGAGGGGGTGTTATATAACCTTGTTTTCACCGAGTGATGCATGACAATTAATACCTATGACTGATTTCACAAAAATGGCCACACTAGCAGTAATATTAGTGCAATAAAAAAATAAAAAGTTGAATAACTGGAACACTTATTACTCTATCTTCATAACTTTTTTTCTATTTGGAAGGTTATATACGCCGCCGACACCAAAGTCACACATCATAGGGATTGCAATCAGTTGTGATACATAAAAAGTAAAATAATTTTAATAATGATAAATAATCTTTAGGACAGAGAATTTTCCAGATGAATTTACTTGTTTTTTCCGGGTGGGGGGTTTACAAACACTGACGTCGAGATATGTATTTGGTATGTTATCAGGTTATTGCTCTCCAAAATAGAATAAACTAAAACGTTGTACCAGGAGATTTAGGACTGATCAAGAATTTAATGCTCTTTATTTGTTATATTATATAATTTTAATTAGGAGGAACATTGTAATGGTGCTCTTATGTAAAATGCCCAAATGCTGTCAAACTATATACTGATGTGTCGTTATATTAATTAGTGTTATTACATGTACAAGGCTACTGTGTATGGCCGTTTACGTAATATGTGATACTGTGCTATTCTGACAAAAAAGAAAAAAATGAATAAGAGCAGACAATGCTGACTGATATCCTGATATTAGGGATATGCATTGTCTTTTGCCTGTTCGTCACAATAGCATGTTTTTAAATGATCTTTTTTTCCTTTACAATGAATGTATTTCGATAATGTTTACGAACAATATGTTAGTGCAAAGTAATAAAATCTGCTTATTCTAGATTCTGTCATACAATACTTATTTAGTTTGTTTTCATAATGTCTGTCCAATTGCCATCGTGAATTCTGCTATCCTATCATTATAATTTATAGATTAAGCATCAACATTATATTCAGCATTGTGTCTTTAATTTATGATTTTACAATGGCCAACGTGAAACACGTTGTATATAACACAATTTTATAGTTTTTAAAAACTATTTTTTTTTTGAAGTTCAACCAGAAATGTTTTTTCACATTTTTCGACAGGGTTTCTTTTGAGTATGGAATAAAGCTTAGATTAATGCATATATACATAACTCCAGTAGGCATCATGGTTATTAACATATAATACATATTAAGTGTACAATTTTTTTTTCTAGGAAAACGTTCGTATTAGCTTTGTATCTAATTGACGATTTCTAATTCCCTTCATTAGAATAGCGTATTATATATGAATCAAAGCGATTTCGCATCGAATTGTATTCGATGTATGCTTACACAAAATAAAATATTCAAAAATATGTTTATGCAGCAGATGTAGCCTATGGTGTGAGTCTTACTTGAAACAAAAACAAGGCAAATATGAATCCGATGCTCTCCTCTTCTACGTGTACAAAAAAATAGCCTACGCCCATGAAGGAGCCAGAGCCCTTGCTATCGCCAAAACTGAGGCCGAAACCGAACGCCCAATACGTGACTCCACCAAACACCACATCCAGAGCGTTCTTCATCATGATGTTAATCTCACTCTTAGGGTTCACACAGCCAGCCTCCAAAAGTCCAAAACCTGCAAACAAGAATACAGGCTAACTTGGCAACATTATAATATAATACTACCATTAACCAAGCTTATTGTGATCTTTAATTCTTAACTGTGATCATATTTCAAATAGCTAGTATTGAGGTTAAATACATTTTAGAGCCGAAATTCAAGATATGCATAAAATTAATAAGCTTCAAGGGAAAATACAGAAAAGTCCAAAGTCCAAAATATTAATAGATCCCCTAGGACCAAGGAATAATGTAAGATAGCCGGAATTCTCATAAAGTCAATTTTCTCGACATATTTTTAACACAATTTGCGTAATTCATAATACTTTTTCATCCAGCCATTGATTGTATCAGTCACTACATTTATTTTTGGCAGAATTATGTGATCAAACAATGTACTCTGTTGTTCAGCCAATGATCGATCTGTTTAACCTGTTTGCATGGTGAAAATGATGACGGCTGAAGTGAGAATCCAGGAGGCGTCTTTGCTTGTTAGCACGGGGTTGACATTCTCCGTTTGGTTCTGTGGTAGAATGGCTTGATGCAGCTCCACCGTTGCTTCCACACATGTACCATTGGTACATATGGTGGCCTGAAACATAAATTTATCACATTTAGTATAAATAGTATAAATATTAAGGTTGTTTTTGTGGCCGGTAAGTACCGAAGTGTGTCTCAAACAGTTTACAACAACCGAAACGTAAACTCTTCACCAACACGAAGTTGTGTCTCGTTACCTCGACCAAAAACTTCAAGTGGGTACCGGTATAACATTACTCCTATTCCTTCAATTTTAAAACATATATTATATGCAGTGGTAATACTAAAATACCCCTCCCCCCCCCAACATATTTTTATGTGCTGATAAACCGTATTAGTCATCAGGACATGGGGTGGGAGTCACCCAGATCACCACTCCCTTGATACGACAAAATTATTGTCGTATCAAGGGAGTGGGTTATCTGGGTGACGCTCATGCCATCTGGCAGTGCTGCTAGTCGGCATGAGTGATTGGAAGGGTGATTGATTTAGGGTAATTACATGTTTATTTGAGCTGAATCGTTAAGCGGTAAAAAGGTTCAGAGACGGGGCTTCAGACGTCCATCGACGGCCTTCACGATTATGAATACACAAAATTTTAATCTAAGTGAGGGCACCCTAGTTACATGTAGATAATGTGTACAAAATCATGTCTAACTGCCAACATCGTTATACTACAGGGTCCGTATTCTCGTACAAGTTACAATACATCCGAAGCCTACGATATATCGTAACTTGTACGAGAATACAGGCCCAGATCCACTAAAGTGAGGCGTCACTGGTCGTAAATTAGATGATTCCCAATTTTATTGTTGTACACTGTGCACGTTACCAGGTTACATCCGCGCTTGCCACCAGTGTCACTAACAGTGACTAATGTCGATCCCCGCACTGTAAGAATAAAAATATTTCTAATGGCCGTAAACCCATACCATAGGTGTTCAAATGAATCAGAAAGAACTAACTAAGACCTTTATGATGATTTCAAATTTAAAAAAACCCCTTTGGGCCCCATGTTTTTTTTTTAAATATTCAGCGCTTTAAGGGTTTAGGATGCTAGTAGCACACGGACTGTAGGCTCCAGTATGTCGTGGGAAAAGGATTCAATTAATTCGTTTGATCGGATATTTGACACGTCACTTACCACTGAATTAAAGGTTCACCACGACAACCTGAAATTTGCTTTCTTTGGATTCTAATTAGATGAAACCAAATCGATATTTTTCTTGCAGTAAAGTACATAAGTTATGAGAAAACCACACAGGTATGTATACAATTACAGGATGAGCGTTTACTTATGACCGACAATATTGATGAATAGTATTATTATGTTCAGCCTTGAAATCTCAATTTACAAATATACGAATAAGCTTCAAATCGTATTCGTATATATTATTAGCAGGGTCCGAGTATCGGCTGCTGGGCAGATGACAGACATGTCGTAGTTGTGAATGACCCCGGTGAATGACACAGTGCTTCAAGCTTTACAAACACATGGAGCGTGCGATGCTGCATGCATAATTATGGCATATATACATTACAAAAAAGCTTAAATAATTCAGAAAGTGTATGACATGATCCCGACGTCAGGTTATCATGCAATACTGAAGGAGAAGTAAAGGTACGTCACTCAAACAAATCGTGCTAATCCAAGCAGATAACTACACAGTCAACCAAGAGATGACGAATTGTATAATTTTGCGATTTATTATATTCTATTCCAATATTATCGTACGCTCATTCACGTGAAAAAATGTAAAAAGTACCAAAATATGGCGTACCCCATTAAACACATTTAACCTTGTAACCACCAATCCCAATTTTCATTAGCACATTAAGTACGAGCTTTTAAACATGTTGAAGATCAGCAAGATTTCAAAATCTTTGACTTCCATTTTGTTAAATCTGAATAATTTTTACACACTTGAAATTGTGGATCGCGTCAGGTAGACACAACTTGAATAGTGTGAGAAAATGTCTATTGAATAATTTGGCGGTTAACACTTTAACCGCCAAATTATTCAATCTGAATTTTTACCCACTTGAAGTTGTGTCTCGCTGAAGTTGTGTCGAACTGATTTCAACAATAAAAGATATAATTAAATGATTATTGATGCACCTTACAAAGTTTAAACTTGACAAAATCTATCTCGTGGGCTAGTCCCTAACATCAAGCTAATATTGAGTCAACGTAGTGTTTCTGTATAGGGTTTGTTGGTTTACTAATGGTTGCATTTCTCAAACGTGTGTCAATTCTATATAAAGGTTGCAAGGAACACGTGATCTGCGAAATCACAGCGAGTATTTAATGGATGGCATCATGCACAAGTGGGCTAACCCACAATAATACAATGATAATATATGGCATTGATAGCAACAACTTCATCAATATACGAGTTTCTCCATTGAGGGTTAGACCATTTGGTCACTGATTTTGTTACCTTTTTGTGTTAATTTGTATTTATTCGTTTTATCCAGTACTTCATGCTGCTGCGCGATTTTTTTCTCAAAATCGTCAAAATGTGACTTAGCCCACTTGCGCATGATGCCATCCAAATGCTCTTGAAAAGCAGCACTAATTAAGCAGCCTTCGCCGAGGCGGGATGCTTACAGTATTCCACACGGTCCGCCGCCGCCTCTTCCTCCGCCGCCGCCGCCGCCGCCGCAGTTAATTGTTTTTAAGATAGCTACTAATCTATCAACTTCTGCTTCCCCATACTTCACATAGCCATCACATACCACTGGGGGATTGTCTAGGTGACATTTTGATCCCCATATCATCAACCCTTTAATTACTATGGCCACTAAAGAAGAAATGCTCGTTAACGCATTTCAGGAAAAAGTTGCCATCAGATCTTCTTTTAATTTGGCAAATATGTTCAGCTATTTCAGCCTGTTTACCTTTTGGGATCAAACAGTTTTAAAATGGTCGATTAGCGGCCATTTTGAATTTTGCAATATTTACTTAACTCAAGAAATGCAAAATGACTGGACCATGAATATAAAACAAAGTGTTATGTATCACACAAGGATAACCCATGACAAATTTCACACTAAAAAATCCAAAATGGCTGCCAGTCGGCCATTTTTTTTTTTACTATCTTGGAAATCTTGCATAATAGCTGATCTAAGAATTTGTGACCTGATTAACTTTTGGGAGCAAACAATTTTAAAATGATGGTCTAGCGAGAAAGGAGGGCTGCTTTCGTGTTCGTTTCCGAACAACTCTTTGTAGTATTATAATGCATTGGACAGGTACACAAATAATTCATCATGCCTCATCAACACCTCATGAAATATGGACATAAAATATATTCCGGTCTTATAATAATCAAAGACATCAAAAAGTACAAAAGTACAAAAGTACAAAACTATATTGCTTCTTCCAGTGCAAAATATTCCTTCTTCTTTGCAAGATTGATCCTGTGAAGAAACTACATAGTCTTCCAGCATTCACTAACATTGGTGAAACATCTGAACATGTCTTGCTCAGACATCAAAGCAATTCATACTGTTCAATGAGCTCTTTCATTCACACCATTGTACAGACATAATATGTGGATGGGTTTGAAGCACGGATAGCTGGAGAGCACATAATTATAAGTCCACACGTCTAATCCTCTTCCTGCTAATTGAAAAAATCCTACGAATTCATGCAATCAAAGAAGATTTAATTAGTTTTTTGTATATACCTCAATAGACAGTGTTTCGATAGTGCTGCTTTCTGCCACGGAGACGACTTGGGTTCAGTGACCAAGCTTGGTAATGTTGGATTATTACCCTCAACCCTTTAACCGCCAAATTATTCAATTTGAATTTCCACACACTTGAAGTTGTGTCTCGCTGACGCGATCCACAACTTCAAGTGAGTGAAAATTATCAAGATTTGACAAAATGGAGGTCAACTGTGTTCAAATCTTGCTGATTGATGTCACATTTTATCTTTAACATATTTAAAATGTAGACCTTAATGTGCTAATAAAAAATGAAATTCCGAATATATGCGGCACCGGCGGTTAAAGGGTTAAACCGCTAAAGTAAATAATTAAATTTTCACTTACTTGAAGCTGTGTCTCACTACTGCGACCCACGGTTTGAGAAAAATTATTTGCAAATCTTGATGTTTACCTCTTCCTTTACCAATTTCGCATTTATGCGAAAACTACCTTTCTTTACCAATTTCGCATTTATTCGAATTCCACATGTGTACATGCATTAATTGCAATGGAGATATTTCAGTACATGCGTGGTTGAAAATTGCTAACCAGAAATGTCAGTGACATGGATGCAATGTTCTATTGCATTTATAATGTGTGCGATGTGCGCATGCACAGAGCTATAACCTGTATTGTGCCATGGCCAGGGGCTACTTCGGGGGTCCTTATTAAAAAAGAAGTCGGCTTCTGGGGGTAGTTTTATCAGGGAGAAGTCGGTAAATGAAGAGTTAAACACACATTTCGCTCGTAATAACATCGATTTAAACGGCTAATAAAACAGATTAAAAACGATTTTTGCGCTTTAAGGGTTCAGGTTAGGACAGCTTCGCAGACGTTAGACTAACGTTTAACCAGCTCGGGTTTTGTTGGACCTAAAGCGACACATTCATAAAAAAATCCAGTATTTCATATTTTGGACATGCATCCGATAAGAAATCGGAAATTTTGTCTTTATCTCTCTTAACTGGTAAATGCGCAACACAAAAATGTAAAAAATATGCGGTTCTAGTCTATGGACATATTTATTATTTATTTTATTTATTTATTTATTTATTTATTTATTTATTTATTTATTTATTTATATATTTATTTATTTATTTATTTATTTATTTATTTATTTATTTATTTATTTATTTATTTATTTATTTATTTATTTATTTATTTATTTATTTATTTATTTATTTATTTATTTATTTATTTATTTATTTATTTATTTATTTATTTATTTATTTATTTATTTATTTATTTATTTATTTATTCATTTATTATTTAATTATTCAATTAATTAATTAATTAATTATTTAATTAATTAATTAATTAATTAATTAATTAATTAATTAATTAAATAAATAATTGATTAATTATTTAATAAATAATTAATTAATTAATTAATTAATTAAATAATTAATTAATTATATAATTAAATAATTATTTATTTATTTATTTATTTATTTATTTATTTATTTATTTATTTATTTATATATTTATTTACTTATTTATATATTTATTTATTTATTTATTTATTTATTTATTTATTTATTTATTTATTTATTTATTTATTTATTTATTTATTTATTTATTTATTTATTTATTTATTTATTTATTTATTTATTCATTTATTTATTTATTTATTTATTTATTTATTTATTTATTTATTTATTTATTTATTTATTTATTTATTTATTTATATATTTATTTATTTATTTATTTATTTTTTTTTATATTTTTTTTTTTATATATTTTTTTTTTTTTTTTTTTTTTTTTTTTTATTCATTTATCTATTTATTTATCTATTTATTTATTAAGATTTGCCAAATATACAGTATACAGTACTTTGTTTAATGATAACAAAAACTAATAGTCATCATAATACTGTTGGCCGGGAAATGGCAGCAGATATGTGATATCTATGCTGGGCCTGTCCGATTGATATCTATGCTAGGCCTGTTTACATCACATGGCCATATTAAAAAGCAAAAATAAAAATACTGATTTTTTGATGATTTTAGCCTGATTGTGTCGCTTTAATATTGTTTTACGTTGTTTTCTTTTATGGCAGCATCGCGACAGAAGGAAGCCCGAATTCGGAACTATGCCCTACTCTTATTGAATCACTTCAAGAGTATACTGTAGTTTTTTGAACAGTTTAGAGCACTGTATGTACAAAACGTTCCGTGTCCTGGCGCGAAATACTCATTCCCACCCAGGTGAAAATGAATACCTTGTACAGCAGGGATAATATTTATACATGTAATTTCTGAATTATTTAAAATATTCAAAATAGCATGGCAGGTTCTTATTTTTTTATACGACTGAACAAATTATTGAAAAGCTACCGTGTGTGAAATGTGCTCGTGGGTTCACCTGTAGGCCTGTATAGCAGAGAAGAATCAACATGCATGTAAATATTATGATTTTTGACTATCGACATATATAGCGCAATTAGCAACGACCATCGTAAATAGACATATTTATACATGAAAATAGACATAGTTATGCATTAAAAAAATTAGATGTGTAATTTTATATATCTTGCCTGAACATTCTGTGACATACTGTAGTAGAATACTTCTATGTTTATCAGCTATTAAATAGACAGCTGTCAATCAGTTGTACTATGCTCCGTGGAGACTTCTCCATCATACATGTATGTGCTATTCCAAGCGCAGGTGATAGTGTCTGCCATGTCCATGCTGTTGTGATCCTTGTTTCAATGGGTGAACCTCACCATCACCAGTCATGACAGGCACTGATCACGAACACTCGCCAACACCAGCCATCAATTAGGCCATCCTCATTGGTTGTCTCTTGATTACGAATTCACGCATTAGTTCGCACCCCTCCCTTCCTGTTGTCCAATCAGTTATGGGTGATAAAATCAGTGGCAGCCCGGAAAACACGAGATGTTGACCCAATGTTGGGCCGATGTTAGGCCAGCGTCGTATACGGTGGACCAACATTGAGCCAACCTTGGGTCGATGTCCTGTGTTTTCTGGGAGACAGTAATTGAGACTTTCTACCCACTCAGCCTTTAGTCAATATTACACCATATACTTGTTTATCATCCACTCTGTCATCAAGTAGGTCTACTTGGAAAACTTAGCCTATAATCTGATAATGATCATTGTCACAAAAAATCAATGATAAATGTCAGGCAAAATAAATGATTAAGGTCACTATTAGGTCAGGTTGATGATTCTATGACATGCTTTTGCTATTGATCGATCATTGCGCATTTCTAAATATATCGAAATATAAGTCTGTATATAGGTATTGCCCATTCTATATCTTGTACTCCTATATTTAAAATTGATGCGTTTTACTACTTGTTCCAATTATAAACAAACACAGTGCAATGTGAGAGCCTTTAAATTTAAGTTTTGTTTTATCACATAGCTGTCTTATTATCTATAATTGCAATGCGGTTCTCTATTCGTTTCCCTCAACAGTCGTCGGCTCCTTTTTAATTTTTGCTAGCTTTTAACAGTCGCATCTGAGGTTTGCAATGCTCTTGGGCAACGTTTTCATAGAGATAGAGATCATGGAGATAGTAAAGGCGCTCTACGCTCTGAAAGAAATAAAATATTTATTATGGCTGCAGACACATAACATAGGTATTCATATGAATCGGAAAGAGCTAACGAAGACATTTATGATGATTTCAAATTGAAAAAAACATTTGGTCTCCATGGTTAATACAATTTAACGTTGTAAGGGTTAAACAAAAATTGAACCAATGTTAAACCATATTATTATCTTGGAAAACGACAATTCAACATAATAATGACACGTTTACGGATTCATTAGATGCAGCGAATCGCGACAACATTTATTTGGTATAAATATCATAGAGAATAACAACTGTGAATGTTGTATCCCAGAGAAGGCGTATTATTTTGTTCTCGAATGCCCGCTATACACTGTTACCAGGCGTATTTTATGGGATCTTTTTCTGCGTAACAATTACGAATTTACTCCTCATGTTATTTTGTATGGCATCAGTAATGGTATAAGTAACTTTATAATAAATCAGGCTACCCAAGAATATGTTATCCCCACCAAACGATTTAGCCTACTGATCAAGGGTCTTACAATAATTGCCATAGCTATTCTTGATTCTGTATATCAATGATTCAATGTATATTGATTTTTGTGCAGCAATACCATACCACTTTGTTTACATGTAAGGCAACAATTACTTTTACTTTTTTTTCATCGCAATGATCTGTGATCTGTAACATGCCTTCATCAAAACTGTTCCAGACAGATCTATAAAAATAGGTCACAAAGTGCTGTTCTCTAAAGTTCTTCTTTTGTGCCACACACTCAATGAAAGCGTATACACTGTATTATCATACGAATCAACACGTATTGATCTTCCCTCTCCAGGAACACGCTTTACTGCTCCTTTAACATTGATGGGAGACAATTACAGATCCATGCAAATCATGTACATGGGAAATCCTTACAGGATACATAAGCTTAAAGTTTTTGACCATTTAAATAATAAAATGCCAGATTACCATTTAGAAATCCCAAACATCACAGAAAAGTTGTTACAAAGATTTGGTTGCTATGAGAACAAGTTTTACTGCGTCTCTTGTGTCTTACTTAAGCTAAGGCTAAACTGGTACCGTCCTGGATATGTCACACAAATTAGTGTGCCCCATTGTGATGCGAATCCATCACACTATAAATATGGCATAACATACGCGTCAATTAATATTCAAACTGTTTTATGTGTCACTATTAAATGTCCCTTTGAATTGACAGATGGTGCACTGAAATACACCATTTCTGTTTGCTCACTCGCTTCGACTTTTCCGAATTCCAGGGCAAGTCGATAAGTGGCAGTCAGCTCGGCTGAGATAAGTACTAAATGATATCTTCACAAGAAATGTAACATTTTACAGCTATTGATTGTGTAGAATGTGAGAATAGATTTGGCAAGCCGAGGCCTAATGCTGGATCGGTATTTAACCCTTACAGCGCGGGGATCGACTTTAGTCGTCAGAATCTGACGTCTGCAGACGTCAGATTCTGACGACTAAAGTCGATCCACGAGCTGTAAGATTGACAGTATTTCAATGGCCGTAGACCCATAACATAGGTATTCAAATGAATCAGAAAGGGCTAACTGAGACATTTATGATGATTTCAAATTAAAAAACCCTATTTTTTTTAATTTTTTTTTACAAAATAGTTCAGCGCTTTTAAGGTTAAAATGCCGACCCTATGTTATCCCTTAAAGCGTTAAGCACCACTATAGTCGTTTTAAATCTATTTTATTAATCGATAAACCACTGATATTGGCAATGAAGTGAGTGTAGAAACATCAACCTTTGCAAACGTTTGGTCTAAAATTAAAAAAAAGAGTAGTTTTCCCAGACTCGAAGTTGTGGGTCGCGTTAGCGAGACACACCTTCGAAAATTTTATTGATTTGAAATTGCACTTTAAGGGTCAAAGTTGGATGAACGTTTCAAGATTAAAATGTAATCAGTGTTCAATCATGGTGGTTTTCAGTTGTAAACCTTTATACGATGGTATACTGGCTATGTTCTCACAATCATGTCAACAAACAATAATACATATCAAGGCGTAATTCAATTATCTCATAATGTACAGTATAGGTGAGACCGGAGCTTGTTGTTATAAGAGATGTTAAAGGTGATCTATCACCCCTTATATAGTATGAATAAGTTTGTGACAAATAAATCAAAGTTGCCACGAGACGGGGCACCAGTGTTTCTTTATATGGGGTGATTGGATATCATGTGACCATCTGAGAGGGTCACATGATAGCCAATCAAACCCATATATGGGGTTATTGGCTATCATGTGACCCTCTGAGAGGGTCACATGATAGCCAATCACCCCATATATAGACATAATTATTCATACCATATAAGGGGTGATATATCACCTTTAAAATGGCTTTCAGATCCAGCATTGTTGATCTATTTTATCACCAGGTGTCAGTATGGTGTAGGCATACACCATGATGTACTATCTGCTTATGGAAAGTCATCATATTATTTCCATACAGAGCTGGAGGAGGATTTTTTCAACGTATTTCGAGTATGTACTAATTTTTTGTCTTTTTTGAAAAAACAAACATTTTTCAAGTTTGTTATAGGAATTTATGATTTAGATTGCTAATGGTTATAGGCAATTATCTATAAGTATGAACATAACCTCCACTCCTTCCCCAACAGTATGCTTGTTTTGAATCTCCATTTGGTCGTTCACTTCCGCATTGCAATTTGTTGGTTTGCCCTTTGATCCAAGGGCATGATTATAATATGTTTTCATATAAATATGTTCAACTGGATTATCACTAGCACTACGGTATCAAAAACAGCAGGAGTGATTCGCATGTTAATGATGCCTCCTTGTATCTCAACAACATTAACTTCCGAATATGTTTCGTTTCGATTTCCTCATAGACGGTTCTTTCACTTTCACGTGGGTATTATGTGACCGTCAATACCTGATTACTGGCAGCCTCGCCAAGATAATTCACATTATTATTTGCAAAACCACCTAAAATCAATGCATTGTTCACAAATTGAAAGAACTTCGTGACCTTCTGCATTCACACCAATCATTGAGTGCCGCTGCATTGATCCCCATTTCTCATTCCTATCTCCACCTTAGTATTACATAGATATTGATAGTAAAGGGCATACGATCTGCCAATTGACAAATTGTCAGACACGAACCTTTAACCCTTACAGTGTGGGGATCGACTTTAGTCGTCAAAATCTGACGTCTGTAGACGTCAGATTCTGACGTCTAAAGTCGATCCCCGCACTGTAAGAATACAATATTTCTACTGGCGGTAGACCCATAACATAGGTATGCAAACGAATCAGAAAGAGCTGACTAAGCCATTTATGATGATTTCAAATTGAAAAAACCCTTTGGTTGCGATGTTTTTTACAAATTAATTCAGCGCTTTGAGGGTTAATATGAATGATCTGGGTTGATAACTCCTCTCATTTGTCACGCACATCACAGGAGAGGACCCACTCGAGGTTCCCCTGTGGACGCGTGAAGTGCTGCCCTCTCAGTTTATCCATGTCGGTGCAAGTAGCTGACTAATGAAGTCGTGGTGGCAAGGAAGTATGTACTACTAAGTACAAGGACCTCGCCTAATATGGCACCGAATTACAGCGTGGGGATCGATTTTAGTCGTAAACATATTTCTATAGGTCGTAGACCCGTAACATGTAGGTATTCAAATGAAGCGGAATGAGCTAACTAAGACATTTGTGATGATATCAAATTGAAAAAAACCTTTGGTCTCCAAGGTTTATACACAAATATGTCAGCGTTATGAAAGGATATGAAAGGTTGTATCTGTCACTCTGTAAAATGACAGATACACCCTTTCATACCCAAGGGGACGAAGGGTTAACGGCCTTTGACGCACTGTCGCTTGTCATCCTCAGACGTGACGTGTCCTTGACTGCATGGCCACCAGAGAACAGGTAAAACATATCCTGACAAGACAGTCTTAGCTGTTCCGTGTGATTTGTACAGCTCATTATACAATAATAGATTTTGTACAACTACATTATACTTTCGAAAATTGATACCTCTGATTAAACATCAAGTAATGGGAGCCTAAAACGGGGGATTATATCAACTAATACATATAAAACAGCTTAAGCAGTGGCTAAACTCTATTATTGTGGCTTTGTATCGATATAATTCCCCTATAATTATATACTTATGAATAAAAATGTACGGAAAATATTTACAGAGTCATTAAAAAAAAATCTAATTTCGATATAAAATGTGCTCATATATCAAGTTAAGAAAATAACTCAGAACGTTATTTGTGCCTATATTTATGGCAAAATATGTATGATATGATATACTTGAAGTAGAAATGTTTGGTTAACATATTTATTGCAATAAAAACGAAATTTGTTCTACATGCATTACTTTCACAAATTTACGCATATTTTGAAATTTAGAGGAGGTTTGGAGCCGCGTCGGGAGAGGTGCCCAAATAGGTTGACACGGCGTAATCGCATTCAGGGGTTGAGTGAGAACGAATACTTCTGAAGACTACAGGATGGTAAAACATGGCGGTCAGTCCCTAATTTGCAGTAGGTGAATATGACAATACGTCCTAATTGCATAAACTGGTTGCAAGATTTAAGTTACAATATTTTACTTAAGATCGAGGGCAATTATGGAAACAATAGCATTTTTAAGATATCTAAGTTAGCTGTAATTTAATGTTGTGGTTTTTGGGAGCATATTTTAGACTAGGCTATTAACCTTATTTTTACAGTGGCTGATTCAGCTCATACACATTATTTTACTCTTCCAGTACCCAGGTATTTACTATTATATTCTAATTAACCCTTCAAGCTCGGGGACCGTCCTTCTACGTCAGAATGTGCCATTTATAATGGCCTTAGACCCATAACACAGGTATTTAAATGAGGCGAAAAGAGCTAACTGAGACATTGTGATGATTTCAAAATGAAAAACCCTTTGGTCTCCATGGTTCATACAAAAATATTTCAGCGTTTTAAAGGTTAAAGCTCAGAACGAGCTCATTGCTATGCATTTTATTCTAGATATCTTACATTTATACATGTGACAGCTTATATAAATAAGACGTGGGAGTATACAGGTGTCAGGGATTAATGTTTTCATACTAAGACATGATATTAATCAACATTGCACACATTCTCCATCACTGTTGGATGCTTTTCACTGTCGGACGTGTCCGGCACATGGCTGATATCTGGCGTTACTGTCTACTCTCTAGATTCTGATCAGCACACATCGACCAGATGTTGGTTGAATGCTTGTCCACCTTATGCGAGGCTGACCCAACATTAAATCAACATTGGCTGAATGTCTCGTGTTTTGTTGCATGGCTTGTTACCTGCCTGAAGTGGCATCATCAGATGATAATTGGTGACGGAGATCAGCGTGTGACATAGGATCTGATGTAACACATCTGAGGGTAGGCCTACCATCAGAGAGGATGGATGCCTGTCCGTTAGCAAGGATCTGAGCAATTACCACTCTCTTACATTTGTCGCCGGTTGATTGTCAAACGCTGTGTACGTTAGAATTTTGCAGAATGTAGAGAAGTAACGCTAATAGACTTACCCACGCGATAATCTGAACCATTGGGATATTGTGGTAACTAGTATAATTACATAACTGCGCTCCATGTGCATTAATTACGGAGTCAGGCTTAGAAGAAACCTTATTAGTCCTGCAGATTAGATAAGTAATTCAAGGGTAGGGTGAAAGCATGAAATTTGAAATGAAAATTAGTATCTACTAAGCAATTTCAGCTATGGAGCCAAGCCAAAATAGAATGATTTTTTTTTATTTTTGACCAATTTAATAAAACGTTATATTTCGACCACTTGAAAAATGTTACTGGCGAATTATTTACAGTTTGAATCTATAAAATGCACAACAATTACACAAAATGTTCCCCAGCTTTGTTTTACAAAATCCGTCAAAATAACAAAATCCTATTTTTTGAAATTCTAATAACAGTATAAGGGATTCTTTTCAGAATGGCCGCCATTTCACTGGCAAATTATTTACAAATTGAATCTTTACAATTCCCTACAATGACACAAAATGTTCTTCAGCTTTGTTTTACAAAAGCTGTCAGAATAAACCAATCCCATTCAAAAAATTATAATAACGGATAAAAGATTTTTTTCAAAATGGCTGCCATGTGACTAGCAAATTATTCACACTAAGAATCTACAAAACGCGAAACAATAACATAAAAGGCTGTCCAGTTTTGTGTTACAAAAGCTGTCAGAATAAAACAATCCCTTTTTTAATCTAATAGCAATTTTCAAAATGGCCGCCATGTGACTGGCTAATTATTAACACTTTGAATTAACACTTAACACTTTGAATCTATAAAAAGCGCAACAATTACACAAAATGTTCTCCGCCTTGTTTTTCAAATGCTGTCAGAATAAAAATTCTTATTTTACTAAAACTCTGGTGACGAATATAAATGATTTTTTTAAATAGCAGTAAGGTCAATAATGGTGCGGGTTTTAGTAGGCCCTATGGTTTATCAAATTCTAAAACTACAGGACAAGAATAGATTCATCCTTTTAACAAGTATGTATTCATGTATTCATGTCCCCTGACAAATGCATCCTGTTTGTCGGGAGAATCCAGTGATTCTAGAATGATCCATGTGTTTGTTGCACTAGTAAAATGTAAGCCATTCAATAAATAAGACACTTAAAATTACGTCTTTACACAGACAGAAAGTTTACTTACTTATAATATAACCCTCAGAATTTAGAAGAGTAAAATGACATAGTCAAGAAGTTATAATAGAAACACATGTCGCTCGCATGACATAAGTCAGTTAATTTAAGATTATAATATTATCACAAATATAAATCATAAAACGAGATCAGTTATCAAAATAATATAACAAGACAGATAGTAACTTATCCTCTAAAACTAACATTTTAACCTTAGAATACACCTTTCTCAATAACAACACGCCACACAGCAACGCCGAGCTGTTTTAATCAGACAACTGTTACACACTGTTCAATGACAACACGCCACACAGTGAGCAACACCGAACTGTTTTAATCAGACAAACTGTCCACGCGCGAGTTCGTGGAAGCAGTCTATATTAAGACAAGCACAGTATGATAAACTAGTGTAAAAGATTAATACAAAGGGGTCTTTGAAGAAGACAGGGCAATCCCTATGAGTCATCGGGAACTCCGGCCACAAGTATTTGAAAATAAGTTGTCCTCACCCGAGGTCACATTCATGCGGTTAACCATCTTATAGCTAGTGTCAATTAAGAAGACGACAATACACCCTAGGGTAGTGGTTAGCGTGGTGGTTAGCACCGCTGCCTTTCACTCTAGAGTCTAGGTCTCGGCGGTTTGAAAGAAACAAAAATGTTTCTTCCCCATCCACTGTGACCGAGAGGTAGCGTGCTCGGCCTCAGACCCCCAGGGTTAGAATCCTGTGTATGGAGGTCAGTGTCATCTCACTCATTTCAGCCTTCTCAAGAGATTCTCCTGGTCTAATTTAGCACAAAAGTGCACAAAAGTGGCATACAGCCCAATTCATTTCATTTCATTTTTTGAAATGAATGCGCATTGACAAGTCATTTAATGCGATACATTGTCAAATCATTTAATGCGACACATGATTTTGTATGTGTTTTGAAAACTACAGGTAATAATGGTATTTTGTTTTATTTTAAACCATATTTCTTCACTAGTTATTACATTTTTTTAATTTGATCATGATGAAATATAAGTTCTGGTGAAATAGATTTGCAAAGTCATTTTTTTTATTACCGTCTAACTAGAGAAATAACAGTATCTACTCTTCACGTGTCAAGCCTAGTCGACTTATTTTAGCCTGGTACAATCCCAGGCTATCGATAATTATTTTGCGTAAAGCTGCCTTATAATAATTGTGTATGCCAAAACATTATCTCCTTAATAAGGAACTAGTAATATCTACACATTGATAATTTAAAACAGGTGAACAATTCTCACTTGTGGCAGAGTGACCAATATGTTCTCTCGATCACATGTGGAGGTTAAAATGATATAATTGGCAATATGTTAATGTAAAAAAGTAAGCTAATGTTGCCATCTCATGGATCTATCAGAACAACATGCCTTGACAGTGGCTGATTTGTTGAACGTAGAGAATTCCGTCGACAATGTGATTTTCAATGAGGCTATTACTAGGCCTACAGAGCACCAGGAAGTGATAAACAGATGAGAAAACTGTGGAAAAGGGTTGTGTCTCGCTACCGCGATCCACAACCCCAAGTGGTTGAAAATTACTCATATTTGTTGAATCTAAGACCAAACATTTACATTTTTTGTGTAGCAGTAATTTCATTCCAAATGAAATGAATCGGGCTTTAGGCCACCTTTGTGCACAAATAGGCTAAGCTGGGCCAGGAGAACCTCCAATGACGGTGCATTAACAGCCTAATACAATGGATTAAAAAGGACTATTGTCGTGATTAGCAGGATAAGGGTCAACCCTTACAGCGCGGATATCGACTTTAGTCGACAGAATCTGACGTCTGTAGACGTCAGATTCTGACGACTAAAGTCGATCCCCGCACTGTAAGAAGCAACATAATTATTTCTAATGGCCGTAGACCCGTAACATAGGTATTCAAATGAATCAGAAAAAGCTAACTAAGACATTTATGATGATTTCAAATTGAAAAAACCCTTTGTTCGCGACGTTTTTTACAAATTAATTCAGCGCTTCAAGAATTAGTACTGCTCGCAGCTGCTAGGGGATCCATAATGCGTCATGGACAATTAAGTTGGACATCACACAAGTCCTTAAAACCTAGTTTTACCGTTTGTTGGACCCCCACAATGACTACCGGAAAGGTCATGGAGCTGAGTAATTTCCATTTTTGGAACAGAAAGTCCTAATCGTTTGATGTTATCGGAACATTGCAGGGTTGCCATAGCTGAGTATATAATCTTAGGAGAGGAAGGGATGTGAAGCTGATCATTAGTGAAGATAACCCTTTGTCTATAGAAGGTCTTACATTCTCCGAAAATCCTGGAAACTGAACGAGCATAAGCCTAATGTTATAGGCCTTGATGCTTATTGAAGTTGATTAAACGGCCAGGTCAAATAAATCATTGTGATTGCAAAGTTAAAATAAATTTGGTGAACGTCAAATAAATGTAAAAACTATCATTAGTTTTACAAGTAGAATGATCTAGAATTGTATGCCTGTCATATTATGTAGTCAGTTTCTGTCGCAAAAAGAATTTGTGTACATGTCATTGCAAGAGTTGCATCTTGCATACACAGTGATTAGGCCTATGTTATAAAATTAATGATAACGACAATGATGTGAGAACAATACTTTCTTTGAGAGATTTTATATTTCATATCAACGGATAATCTAAAAATCACACTATTATGATCACTTCTTACAATATATGTACCCTAGCAGCTGGAGTGTCGTTCGTGTCGGCATTCATTGGAGTGGTACACCCCCCCCCCCCCACAGACGACACTCTGATTGCTAAGGGTCGAGTATAGTGTTTGCACATTTCAGGTGATTCGTAAGTTTGGTCTTTCTATCTAACCTAATTGACTAATTCCCACACCAACAAAAAGTGAGACTAACTTTCGATTTATCGTGGGTGAAGGACAATATGTTTCCTGTTGAGAACAAAGCACTTCCGTTATTTTTAGAGTCATAATTTCTGTAAATGAACAGGTATTTTTAGTACACAATCAATACCCTGTTCATTACAAGGCGTTAGCCGAGCGATGGGTCGAAGATGCAACAGACATAAAGGTCAAGGCCGAGCAGCGGCTACAAAAATGCTTATAATGTGGTAATTACAATCCGAGACGACCCACATACAAGTTGAAATTGGTATTAATATAAAGATACAACATATTGATGCTTCATTATTTTAGCCGCTCTATAAGGCTGTATTGTGAGCTCTGTAGACACAACTGAAATAATTTATGTGACCTGTAGAATTAAATGATGGTGGAAATAAGTTTGTGTTGCAGGTTTGGTTATGAGATGCTTCAAATATGGCGTAGCCCCATAGGTTGTGGTCGAGTTTCCGTGTGCGAATCCGAGGACCATCTGTTATATTTTTTTTGTATTGTAACCAGACCTAGCCTGAACAGTTCTAAGTGTTGTCTGTAAGATAGTCATTACAGTACTGCAGACGTCAGGAAATTCAATGGGATATATAGATAGGTCAACCATGAATGATGCTTCTTCGAACGCGAAGCTATTATATTGACGTGCAAAGACAAAAGGCAGTATCTACTTACTTTACAAAGACAAAAGGCAGTATCTGCTTACTTTACAAGTAAGCAGATACTGCCTTTTGGCTTTGCAGAGCAGAGTCTAGATGTTCGTCCGAAGCATCGTTGTCTGTTGGTAACAAAGCAATCAATCAGATGCTGATATTCATTGTTAGCACCGGAAGTCGAGGCGAGCTGGGGTTTTCCTTTGCAAAGTTCATTTCTTATCCTCCCGTTTGATTACAATTAATGATGGTCATCGATAACAGCAAGACAGCAATAATACTTTGCCTGCTAAAGCAAAGATAAACTAAAAACAACCATGTTAGTGGATGGTTTAACCAGGGTTTCCCGCACTAAAACCAGAGATAAAATAACTACTATTATAACTTTATTATTTATTTTTATTTATAATTATATCTTTAAAGACTGTGGCCCAAAAGAAAAGACTTTTTGGAAAGCGTAGAAACCAATATCAGATATAAAAGTTGATAAAGCTGGGGTATTCTATAAAACAATAATTAGATCCATGGGGTATGTGGTAGAGCACCACTTTAATATGTTTAAGTGATCTAATACGTATAGTAGTACGAAATATTCCAACATATACTGTGTGACATAACGGTAAAGTGTTTAAGTACAAATACATCGATATATACATGCATAACATATATGTACATGTAGAGACTGGTAGATGGTGTGAAACTTTTAGACCAACGTATAGGTACATATTGTAATCAAAAAAAGATAGAAAATGAAGTACACTTTTTAATTGAATGTGACATTTATGATGACTTAAGAGTCGAACTTTTAAGTAAATACGCAGAGTTTAATACTGATTTCACTGATTTTAATGCTAATGATAGATTATTTTTGGTAATGCACTGCACACCCTATTTATATGCGCTCGCCAAGCTTGTTTTTACTATGTATAATAGAAGAAAGTCTTTTCCCTAGTAATTTATTATATGTCTCATAAGCCGAACACCTCAATGTCATATATGTTTTAGCTAAAATAAATTGTATTTTATGACATGTGACACAAAAATAAACATTTTTACTACTACTTCTACATAACATATATGTACACGTATTACTAAAAGGAACTAATAAAAATACACATTCCATAATTTGTACTGTACACGATACTTAATATGTTTCCCGCACCAGAACCATATTTAAAATAACTAATTTTATAAATACTGTTATAAATAGGAGCAAGGAAGACAATTTGGAAAGCATAGAAACGTAAAACGTAGAAAGCGTGGTATCTAATTACATACAAATTGCTACAGAGTAGGCATAAAAACAAAAACAAGAATTATATTATATTTGGTAGAGCCGTTTAACATTTAAATATTTCGGACAAATTAGTGTGAAAAAGGATATATTGTGTGTGGATTGTTTTAAAAAAAGTAATATTATTGGATAAATTATTAGGGTAGCCTCATCAAAAACCATAAGTATACAAAAAGCTGTGCTTGTACATCGTTTGCGACGCTGGCCCAGCATTACTCAAACGTTGGGTTTGCATATCGTGCTTGTTGAATAATAGCTACATGCGTATTAACCCTTTCAGGGCGGGTAGCGTTTTTATTCGTCAGAATCTGATGTCTGTAGACTTCAGATTCTGAAGTATAAAGACGGTCCCCGCACGGAAATTATTTAAATATTTCTAAAATAACATAGGTATTCAAATGAACCGGAAAGAGCCGACTAAGCCATAAATTGAAATAGTTTATACCAAACTGAGTTTTAAGGTTTAAGCCACACATGAATAACAGTTTGTCTCATACACTCTCATTTCTCATCAGACGAATCCCTCAGAATAATAAGGAGATTTCTGTCAGAACAATTGTTCATTTGAAAATTTTGGTTTTACCCAATTATAATGCAACCCATATGCATTATTTATGAATTGTGTTTATTATTGTTCAATACACTCTGCTGAAACATTTCTGTATAAACAATTTTTTTTCAATTTGTAATTATCTAAATGTCTTACTTAGCTCCTTCTGCTTCATTTGAATACATATGTTATGGATCTACGGTCATTATAATAAATTGTTTTAATTCTTTTAGTGCGGGGACAGTCTTTAGACGTCAGAATCTGACGTCTATAGACGTCAGATTCCGGCGTCTAAAGACTGTCCCCGCGCTGAAAGGGTCAAGTTATATGCATTGGATCGTAATGAAGATGACAATAATTATTATATGTTGTCATTCAGTGATTAGTCCTATGGAATTATTATGATCATACATTTCAACCTCCAATCATAGCTTTCGAAGATATCATTAACGTATTGTTCCGTTTCTTAGTCCATCCATAATTATTTCCAAAATCGAGCAAATCCATTCAGTGGAACAGCTATTTTAGGGAACTAGTAGCTCACAACTCTCCCCTGTATATCACGAGGCAACTAAACTCCCAACCATTGGGAAGAAGGTGTTGGTACTAAGCTCTTCATTCGCGACAACAGTTAATAATTATATCATATGCAGGTTATAAGACACATTAATGAGAAGTAAACACGTGAAGTATCCCTATTTAAATATGTTCAGAATGATGGAGACACACACATGTATACAGCAAGTCAGACATAATTATGTTTCAGGGTGTGATGGTGAATTTTGTCAATGCTTCATACGTGTCATGTAGCGTCGTGTTGTAAACCGCTGTAATCATTGAGCCAAATAACTTACAAAGTTGTTTTTCTGTGTCTTTTATTATACCCATGTTTTCAATCCCGTGGAGTTTTAGTTTTAGTTCATTTTAAACGTATGAGCCAAATCATGATTATAGTTGATAGATGTCAAACTAGTCGGAAATTGTCTTTTTCCAATTTGCTGTTGTGTCTGGCATTGAACAGTGGTTAAGATGAAACATTAGATGGGTCTTTGCCATATTTGTATGGGAAATGTGTCACTAAAATTATCTGGCAAGCGAGCAGTCGAAGCAGTCGAGAGAGAAACTACTCACAAAACACGTGGATTATGTTTTACCTGATGTTAAATTTAAAACAAAGGCTATATACATATTTGAGCAAAATCGAAACGACACATATTGAGCGAGGTTGATGTTTCATTTCTCGATTCCGTTGTCACATCCCAGTAAACATAAAACATTTGTATAACATTTGTACAATGATGGCCCAAAGGCTTCGACATTAGGCCAACATTGTACAAATGTTCTGTTTTGTGTTTACTGGGTGCTATATAAGCTCGTCTTTAACCCTTTAACCGCGGTCGGGTTTTCATTTTTTATCAGCACATAAAACGCGACATCAATCGGCTAGATTTGAAAGCAGTTAACCGCAATTTTGTCAAACCTGACCAATTTTCAGTCCCTCACTCACTTGAGGTTGTGGATCGCGTCAGCGAGCCACACCCTCAAGTGAGTGAAAATTCCAATGATGTTGAAAGGTTAGACACCCGGCGTTGTTTGTTCTGTACAGGTAGAGTTATTGATTTGACACACAGTTAGCTGGATCAGTGACATTTTTATATGTAGGTGTTCTAGCCAATTACTGGAGTCATTGACGTCTCCGCCCGATACGGTTTCTAGGTCGTCTACACCTGAGGGCAGTCACCCGGATACAATCAACATTATGTCTAACATCATATATCGAGCAAAGAAAAAGACGTTGGGCCCGCGTCATCTCATAGGTTGTACCCTTACAACGCCGAAATATTTGTATGTGAACCATGGAGACAAAAGGTGTTTTTTAAATTGAAATCTGCGTCAATGTCCTAGTTGGCTCTTGCCGCTTCATTTGAATACCTTTGTTTTGGTTCTACGGCTATTAGAAATATTTTGACATACACAATTTATTTCAAGAGGATCGCATAGCCGCTATATAAAGCTAATCGAATGGTATCCTCGTGCAATTTTTATAATATTTTTTAAATATATTTATAATATTTATAATGAGAAATATGAATACTCTTTCAGTCTGACTCCTTCAGATTCTGACGTATAAAGTCGGTCTTCGCGCTGAGGGTTAATATCTCGGGTCCGCTGCAAAAATAGTATCATGATTATAGAGATATCTGTTTAAAACATTTTGCCAGAGCCATCTTTTCAGCAACAGAGTTACACAATAAATTGTTTGAAATATAATTAACTTGAACAAACACTACATCTCCTGATATTAAGCAGAAGCTGTTACATTTTATCACATTGCATTGATATTTCGTAAACACCTTTATTACCTCTGGGGGGATTATTGCCTAATGTATTATCTACTATTTTTTCATGAATGAATAAAATGAATAAATTTGTGATTCACCATGACCAAATACCGTTGTATATCTGTGTATATTGTATTACGCTTTCAAGATTAAAAATAGCTACCAGCTCTCCATTTATTTTATAGTTTCAATAGGTTTATTGTCATAGAGCAGATACAATAATACCATAACCCTGATAAAATAATACTGTAGATCTGGTGATATTCGCGCGGTTTAAATTTTCGCGAATTTCGCGAGGAGGACAAATTCGCGAATTCAAAAATTCACTAAAGGAAAATGAAAAATCGCGAATTGTAAACTTCGTGAAAAGTCCAAAAATTAAAAATTCGCGAAAAGTTAAACACGCGAAAATTACCAGATCTACAGTAATCAGTGAATTGCCGGGATTTCCTGAAATAAGGATCTAGCCCAGGAGAATTGTGCGTAATTTCATATGGTGCATGTACATGTATGTACATAGGGATGGTTCGTCAATTTAGAAGGACGTTTGAAGAAATTTTAATCTTGATTAACTTGGATTCATAGGAAACATTAAGCTCTGTAATATGTCTATGAACAGATGACTCAACTGAGATTATATCTGTTGTACATGTTTTCCGCTGGACCAACACAATTATTGATATACATGTACGTCTCAAACTACCTCGAACGTCGGATTATATCTCTTTTCGACATATAAAAGTAATGCCCCCATCACACTAATAGCTAGCACGGATTTCCAACAAATTGTTACAAAATCCCTACCCCGTCCTAGGAAATCGTAAAACACAGCGTGGTCGCGAGGAACGTGTGAATAATGTCTATACAACGATCCTGGTTCGTTCATAACCAGTCCTAAGTAAGTCCATCGCAAGATTTTTGTTCCCACGGTGATCGTACACATGCCGCAATGACTCATCGAGCTGTTATTATGGGTATCTTACACCGCGTGTACGATTTGCTTCGAGGGCTATGAAAACATTATTTTTTATTCTTGAAGTCCCGTTAAACGCCCCAGGTTGTGTAGAACCATTTACATTTATTATCCGTCTCGCCTCAGCCAAGCCAGACTGATTCACAAAGACGTCGCCTGATACAGTAACAAGCCCCCCAGTAAAATCAAAGTACGGAAATTCTGTTCATAATACGACATTTTCGTTCTTAGTACGATTTGAGTATACGTTGTCACTCCCTTTAATTGCAGACTTTAATTGCAGATATGCGGTTCTAAGTGGTGATAATATAATTAAAAAAAGGTAAAGGTGCAGGTTTATAGTCTAATATCAAGTATTTCATCCGACTTTTACATTTTTACCCCCTGGTCACTGGACCTGTTCATTTGTGTGCCATCTCAACCGCACGGAGATCATACAATTCTGCAGCCATTTCGGCGCATTGAACTTATCATACACATTGCCATCTCTGTCCTACCAGGTACTCATTTTCACCTGGGTCAAGTGAAGCTTTTGACGGCTAAGTGTCTTGCCCAAGGACACAACATCGAAACAGTGTCTCAATATTGAGAGGGGAGAAACATGATATTCATCTGAAAATCCCGCACTAAGCGGGATTCGAAACCGCAAGGCAGGCAGCGACATTGACTTTTCGCTCTAACCATTGCGCCATGTCCCTCTCTATATAGATGGATCAGAACCGCATAGCTAAACTCCGGATAAAGGCCACCAGCAATTAAAACAATGTTGGCTTAATGTTGGGCCAGCGTTGCAGTCAACATTAAACCAACATTGTTCCAATGTGTCGTGTTTTCTGGGGGGTGTGTGTCCTAGTATTGTTTATGGCATATATAGGGTAATAATAAGATACATGGCAGCCTTAAAGACATAACGTGGTGGTGAATAATACACTTCTATAAACAGGGACATCCGATCCGGACATCGATTACACATAAAGGGATCGCTCCCCTCATTCACCTACTTGCGATACATCAGGCGTGCTACGGATTTAATTTGACAAAAAAACGTGTAGAGAATACATCCACGTGCCTGTCGATGCCATATATGTGACCCTCCACGACGAAATCAGGCGTAATGCGGAATATATTGAACGGGTCATAGACTTAAGCAGGCAGCATGCACATCGTGTTATTCCGGCTGTTATGCAGGTAATCCAGGTGTGGATGGATCCAGCCATGCTAAAAAATCCTAAAAAGACGGAGGTTATGGTCATTTGAAATGCAATATAATGAAAACAAATATCGCAAAAATTTTCGTTGAAATTAGCCGAAATATATTTTATATGAAACCTAGCCGGGTGCGGCATTCGATCTAGGCCTTTTGTCTAAAAAACCATAGGCCTATTAATAACATCTGTCAGCTTTCTACCATATTCACGATCTCGAACGCATATATCTAAAGCCATTGCCATTTCTCTAGCTATTGATCTTGACTACTATAATGCATTGATAGTATGTTTTTACAAAAAACAAGTTTACAGTGCATATGTACCAACTTTTTTTGAGGTGACCAGGTCACGTAGGTTCTCGGAGTCTTATCTAGACCTCTGCTCAAATCATTGCATTGGCTGGCCATCAAATCACATAATAATTTTAAACTGAACCTGCAAGCACTGGGATCCGAAACTATATGAAGCTATTATATGTCGGACCACGACCAAAGATAAATTACGGTCATTCATCTTTCGTGGTTGCTGCACCACGTTTCTGGAATAATTTAGTTTTGACGTACGAGAAGCTAAACCAGTCCCTAATTTTCATTACCAACCTTAATCAGAGCATCCACAGATACATGGATGAAGGACCATAATGCTTAAGCTGAGTGATAGTAAAACCAGCGAAAAGAGCCATACCTTATCTGGTCCACTTTCTGTGACCATCAGCGATTTAATTATTATTATTATTATATATTATATTATTATAGTTCCATTATAAACTCTTTTGCAGACCTGCTACTGAACACTGATTTTAGCCCGAAGCTATTTCCCATATCCCTTGCATGCCTGCAGTTTGATCACATTTGGACAACTAGCCTCTGACAAAAGGTGAAAAAGAGTAGGGGAGAGGCGGGCAAAGGGGGCGGTGGGCAAAGGGGGCCATCAATGATATTTTAATTGTGACATGTTGTATGAAATTTTAATGACGTCATAGTTATGATTTATGAACATATGTATACAAAAAACATAAATATACATCTCATACATATCTTAGATAAAAATAATAGACGACAAGGAGTTTTTTGGCAGCGATCTTATGAATATAAGCTTATATATTTGTATGAATCTCTTGATGAATTTATGTGATTTCTTCTGAAAATCTTTTGTTTTGTGTGGTACATTATATTGCCTTTGTTTTCTAGTCATTACTTTAGTCAGGAGATCACTTTGGGAAGAGATGATAGGCTAAATTTCCCACCTCTACCCCTTGGGCAAGGGGAGCCAGGGCAAAGGGGGCCAGCCCATTTCTATACAAAGACCATACAGCATGGCCCCCCTTTGCCCGCGAACTTTCGATGGGTACATATTTCACAAGCTAATCCCAGTGAACGAAATATTTGTTATATTACCTAGTATTATGTCAAACGAAGTATGTCACCATGTACATCAAATGAAAGGTTTTTTTCATATCTATTTTATTAAGCTCTCTTCAGTGTACACACTTGTGTATCAAAATAAAAAAAAGTACCCAAAGTGAGGGTGGCCCCCTTTGCCCAATGCGCTGGCCCCTTTGCCCAAGCTATTGGGCAAAGGGGGCCACTTTGAGAGCAAATCTATTTGGCTTATAATGAAAATAATGTATCCTTGAAACACTAAGTGGATCTTCTATATGTATCTGCATTGCATGTAGCCTACATAGAACAGTCATTGGTTTTAAAATATTTCAAATATTCTCCTGAAATACCATAGAAACGTTAAGTGGCACCCTTTGCCCGCCCTTCCCCTAATAGTCATATTTACATTATGTAGCCTACTAGGAGATAAATACGGAGATCCAACAGAAAAGTAAGCCAGTGTGCGATCCGTGTGGAAGAAAACGAAGTCTAAAACACGATCACAAAAACAAATATGCAATAATAAATAGTTAGACTACGACCAAAGACCATGTACAATAAGATGGTCGACTTGTGGATTTCACCATACAAATGCGTGTAATACATTGTGCAGTGCTGTCCTCTTTTAATGGGAGTTGGAACTACGCTTGAGCAAGTGTATCATCATATAAAACAAGTGATAATTTCACCACTTCAGCCTCCAAATAAAAAATAATGTTTTTCTAGGTTTGACAATTATGACAATATCTCTGCAATATTTATTTTTGGAACGAAAATAACTGCTAATATAGCAGAAAGGTCATGTTATATCATCATACAATTTTAGAGATTAAAATGTCTTCATTTAAATAACAGAAGAGCTGTGTAGAGAAAGTACATAAATATGTGGGCACAGAACGGGAGGGGAGTGACGAGATATCGACCACAAAGGAGATCGGGGCAAAACATTGGTAACAACCATAACTTGGCAGACGTGTCTTTTGATTCAAACTTTTATTATTTAAAAAAATATATTTAGAACACAAAATCAATATTATAAAATTATAATATGTAAGCCTTCTCTCTCAGACCACTGCCATCAATGTCACTGAGGACTGTACCGTTAGCAGTATATTGATATCTTGAAAACAAGACACGTTCATTTTTATGACACAATTTATTTATAGTTGATTTTTAATATTTTTTTATTTCTCCTGCCGTTACTGATAATAAGGTGTTCATTGTTTTCCCGCAGTACATGGTGTAGCCGAATAGAGACATAAATATGTAATATTAAAGTGAAACATTCACAACTTGCACGTGATTTAGTGTCTTTGATGAACGTAATAATTTGATCTCTGTTGTGACTCCTATGTAGAATGTGTTCAGGTATATTTCCGAAAATTCGTTCATTCGAACCAAGTAATTGTATTAAGTTTTGACGTGGAACAAAAGCCCCATACCTTGAATATTCAAATATTGCGTCCTAGACAGAAATGTATGCAATTTATTATTGGCATCAAAATTACTTTACATTGATCACATGAGGATCGCGACACTTTGCGACAACGATATCCACTGATATATATACAAGAATATTCTCCTCCTCAAGGGTAATACCCATTTGTGGCGTGAATGATTCCAGCATTGAATAAGCTAACTCAGTGACAGAATCGCTCAGATCAGGTAAATCAGCAGTGACAGTAACATGCTTTATATCAACAAAATATTTCTGTTCAGGTATATTCCGAATGATAAACATGACAAATGATCAGTGTCATTAGACTATAATATATCGTAATATTATGTTTCCATTGCCTTATCTTGGTTTTCTTTGCCCGTATCTACCATTGCACACATGTCACCTGTCAGTAGTTACGAGAAGATGAACCAATGATGGGGTAATGCTGGACCAGCATTACGAACCTTGGACCAGCATTACTCTATTATTGAGTCGACGTCTTGTGTTAGCTGGGCGTCACCTGTTGTTTGTAAACAATGAATATGCATACTTGTTTATACGGGCGCATCAACCCCTGAGGTAGCAAAGGGAAGAAGACAATTAAAAAGTATTGATAACTAACCAACAAATTATTGGATAAAAAATAAAAGTAAACCTTCGTCAATACTTATTTTTCTGATTTTTATGATGTAAAGTATGTATTGTTTTTAATAGGATCAATGTCATAAAAACTCGTCGTAATATGGTAAAATCATACTTGATAGATAGCAAAAGCATTAGCACCAACTCCCAATACCGGGGGATAGCACTGAGAGCAATTTCACGTTTTGGGGAGAGTTGACTATCTTATTGTACATGGTCTTTGCTACGACTACATGTAGGTTAGCCAAACGATTTTCAAACGTATTTTAATACAGGAATTCTTGTTCAGTAGCCTATTATCAAGACGGTATATATTATAACCTCATTGTATTATTAATCCAGATCAAGTACTGTGTTCTATAATCCCTGACATATATTATGTCACATGAATATAAGCTAATCATCACTCGTCATCCCGATGTTATTAACCCTTTAACCGCCGGTGCCAAATATATTCGGGTTTTCATTTTTTATTGGCACATTAAGTACCATGTTTTAAACATAATAAAGATAAAATGTGACTTCAATCAGCAAGATTTGAAAAGAGTTTACCTCCATTTGGTCAAATCTGAATAATTTTCACTCACTTGAAGTTGTGGATCGCGTCAGCGAGACACAACTTCAAGTGGGTAAAAATTCAAATTGAATACCTAGGCGGTTAAAGGGTAAATGTTATTAAATATAAATTCTAGTGTTATTCTTCGAAATTGTCTGCGATATATAAATCACTCATTTCCCTGCAAAAGTCAAAATACAATTTCCCCATTCATTTCGCTCTCGGCCAGATTGTCCCCACATAAAGACTATACACTCGTTGACTTTTATTCCCTTCCAGGATGACTAGGTATATTCCGTTGATACTGTTAATAATTAATGAATACAACAGGACTGGTACCATAGGAAGTATAAATCAATCACGTCTTCCGCTGACTGCAAATAGACTACATTGCCATATCGAACGCATTTCTTTTACTGCTAATTAAGGAATATTCAGCGAAAGCGGATGACGTTGATACGTCAGCGTTTAGTAATGATCATTAATGACATACCTAACGAGTACACTGTCAAAAAATGTTTTGAAACATTAAATTGATATCAATTTACTATTCTGATCTTTTAGTAATCGTGATCAAGTCTGAACCAAAAATAGTGAGTTAAATAACTAGTTAAGTCCAATACATGGAGAGGGGGAAATAGGTTCTAGAACGCTACTACTATAATTATGAATGTCACAAAATGGCTATGTTTCTAAACTTATCTTTTAATGTTTTGAAACGTTGCAAAAAAGTTTTAATCCTGTCGTTGTGAAAACGTTTTAATTTCGCAGGTTTGGTCAAATTGCCCAGACACAAAATAAACTTTTAAATGCTTTTATGAGCGGCCCTACTAAACGCACACATTTATGAATTATTCAAGTTCAAGTCATGATGATATTTGTTATGTAAATGCGGAGATTTGGAACAAATACGGTGGCTAATAACGATTATTGAATAATCGATTTGACCACGAAGGAAGCAGTATTTGTAGGATTAAGCCAGTACTAGACAGTGATGCATATGATATGTGAACAAACGCGGCCATAAAGCAATTTTGCTTTATATAATTATATGACATGGTATCGTTTATTTGACTAACATGTACATTAATCACACATGACATATTTAATCAAGAAAATACTAAAGTACACAGCATTCTGGCTTATAAGTCAATTTAAATTATCATAAAAAATTACGTATACTGTTATGAGTATACTGTATATGAGTAAACTGTTATGAGCGATTACTCTCCAAATAAAAAATCTTGACGTATCTTGCATGCCTTTTCTAAATAAGCAGCAATAAATTTAAATTGTGTGCTCATAATATTTAAAACATCAAGATCGGGGGTGAGATCTGTCTACTTCATTCTCAAGTGGCAGTTTACCTAATCGTAATTGAGCTAATAGTGATCGTTTATGTCTGGAAATAATATTTCTCAGGTATATACATGTGTTTACTTATTCATTCAGCATAGACCATTGGTCTGTGTGCTACATATAAGTATACAAATATAACAAAAAGTATGTAGCATAGCGTATATCCCATGTGTTACAGTTCTGTCCCATTATGTTCGTTCGTTCTTTCGTTCGTTCATTTGTTTGCTCGTTTTTTTGTTCGTTCATTCGTTGGGGAACAACGTTATATGTATCATTTACCATTTAGAATAATATAAACACGAAATAACCTTCCAGAAGCGTTCTTTCTGGAATATTATAAAAAATATTCCAAGTTTAATATATCCATTTATTTATAAATATTATGCCCATTTAATCATCTATGTAGTAATTATAGACAGAACACCCGTAAATTCTGGAAACGGTATATTCCATTTAACATGTGTAACCATCATAACGCTGAAATATTTGTGTATAAAACATTGACACCAAAGAGTTTTTCAATTTAAAATCATCATAAATGGCTTAGTTAGCTCTTTCCGATTCATTTGAATACCTATGTTATGGGTCTACGGCCATATAGCCATTTTTCTCTTCTAGTTCGGGGATCGACTTTAGTCGTCAGAATCTGACGTCTGCAGACGTCAGATTCTGACGACTAAAGTAAATCCCCGCGTTGTAACCCAGCACACACAAAAAGCATTTGAATAACATTTACACAATGGTGTACCAACGTGTATAGATGTTATACAACTACATGTTTTTTGTGTTAGCTGGGGAGGGTTCATTAGAGATTATGGAAGACTAAACTAGCAGGAGATTATGGCAAAAAGCAACATCGGCAGAATGAGATCAGATGTGGACATAAAAGATCGCCAGCAAGTATGTAGGCCTAATGACAGCTGAATGACTGGCTGTCATTAGGCTTAGCTGGTCGTTGGCGGATCGAGCCATTCACTAATTGGTCAGCGGTGGGCAGAAAAATAAACTTGTTTCCAAAAATCTAAGTAGCATACGATTCACTGGACAACAAAACATATGTTTGGTGAGAGTTAACATAACAAATGACACTTTGGCACACATTCACTCTCAAAAGTGTCTTAGATTACCTTTAAAATTAAGTCGGGATGGTAATTATCCACGTATAAGGTAATTACCCATAACAACGACGTACACAGTTGTTATTATGTCTCAATGTTGCAAACAATCATACTTCTTATTTCGCGTTATCCGATATTTGAAAATTGTATGGTTCTTCTCTGTTCATTGAGGAAAATTATTGTCGTTCCATGATCTCAACCACCTCTCCTTAAAAGAGTCATTGTATCTTTGCTATAAATACATTTCAGGCATGAATTATCATTCAATAACTTATTCATATGTGATACAACGATGCGTTTTCGGCGGTGGGATTTACTTTTCTCCATCATTACCTGACATTATACCTCAAGGTCGGCCTGTGTCACATCATAGTAAACACACGTCGGCCCAACGTCTTCGACGCTGGTCCAACATTGTACAAATGTCATACAAATGTTTTGCATTTGCTGTGATACCACCCGGTCACCGGCTGCTGCGCCTGATTTCCAGGAATCGGGCGTTCAACAGGCCTACACGTCGGGGCCGGTCGCCAGCCAATAACGACACTGGAGATGACACCAAAGTGCCGGGTGCCAATAAGTCGTCCCCTTGGATATGAAAGGGTGTATCTGCCACTTTGTGAAGTGGCAGAGACACCCTTTCATATCCAAGGCGAGGAAGTAAGAAGTAGTTTATTCTTTTTTTAGTAGAAGACAAGACAGAGTTGCCGAGAAGGCACATGACATAGTATATACAATATTCACATTTTTCAATATTAACCTTAGTCTGTTTAAAACGTTCATTAAAACGTTCATAAAATATTGTCATTGTCATTATCATTGGTTAAAGGTTGAAGGTCGCAATATTTTTTTTAATAATAAAGTTTTTAATTTCTTTTTTAGAATTAAATATTGCAACTCATCACCTATATCTGTTTCACAAAATTGACATATCACTTGGGACTTATCACTTAAACTTTGTGAAATATTTCCTCAGTAAGCCTGGTGATTCTGTTATTAATTTTCGAAGCCAAACGATGTTATAATGATACGATAAACTAAATATTTTTCCTCCTTGGGATATGGTTTCGTGCCATTTTTGTATAAACTGATATTTTAATCTTATTTTTATTGAATGTGTAAATACTTCGATAGAACAAGGCAATGATTAATTTAACCATAATCCAGAAAATCCGCAATTGTTCAGAGTTGCCTCTACAGTTTCTATCCATTCAGACCTAAATATGTTTTTTCATCTAATGTATAATAAAGATTAGATCGTATTAGAGATCTTGTGTTTATGTCCATAACATAATCTTGCCCAAAATGTACGTGATTCAATATCAACATCTAATGGAGCTGCACCCAATTCTCCATAAACCATCATAGAAAAAGTGAACGTATTTATTGATGCTGCCAATGATCGCGGCGACACTCGGTGAGTTTGGGACTACTTCTGGATAAAGCATCGGCCTAATAATCGGACTGGGGCCAGCTGATCATTGCCTAGTATTCTGTGAAACTCAATATCCTTGACCTTCATTGTTGTCACCGAGCTGGCTAATACAATGAAGTATTGGGGGAGGGGGTCTTGTATAACTTTGTTTTCACCGAGTTCCCAATCAAAACGGTTTCCGGTGACGCCACTGCGTTTCACAGAATAGCTATCGCGCGGGTATCATGATATGAGCGCCCAACGATGCCGGAAGATTGAAGTGACTCATACGATGTCTGGACAGTAGCAGACACGACACAAACACGACACATTGGACCAACATTGGATCGGTGTGTTGTGTTTGCTGGGGCGGCCTCCGGCCTGGGAACGGCTGGACCTCTGCAGATGGTTGTTACGCGCTATTAATAATAAAATAAATATTTGGGTCTTTCTTTCACAGATAGGAAATTATCAGTGATTAATTGATGTACCGACCTTCATAAAATATGGAGGTTGAGGGAGAGGCTCGCAATGTATGGGCACCGCCTCAACATTGTTGCTGCTGCTTTTGTAGCAGACGATGAAAATGAAGGATAACAGTGATGTCAAAGATGGTGGTGGATTCAGCGACGACACATCTCTGGACAGTACGAGATGTGGACGCTGAATCTTCGTCAATTAGTTACATTAATTTTTTCAATAGAGCAGCTCTTTTCACTCCATCTTGGTTGTCCTTGTGTGTGAGATCGTAATACAGCGGGTTTTCTTCAAAACAATGAACAATAGCCTCAGCTTGCTCGTCAATTTTTGTTGACGATGATTGTTCCTTCTCAATATAGGCTGTTCATCTGCTGGAGGGTGAGCAGGTTGTTCAGCTGCTGGAGGGGAAGCAGGCTGTTCAGGTGCTGGAGGTGGGGCAGGCTGCTGGAGGGGGAGCACACGTTGGTCCAACATTGCACAAATGTTATACAGATGTTTTGTGTTTGCTAGGTTTCGCCCCCTAAGTTAGATAACGGCGGAATCATGGGCTGACCTGGTCATAATATGAAATGTGATTAAATTGTTTATTATATCGCTCCATAATTTTTCCATTTTTCATTTCCACCCAGTTGTATATGTCAGTTGTGAGTGTTTGCTAGATTCATCTACTAGTCTGATGGATAGATGCCTCGTGTGAACGATGTGGGCTGATGTGCGCTGCCAAGTGCTCAGTGTATTACATCCGATTGTTTAAAGCAATAACTATTGTGTATGTATATATTATTTAATTAGCGACATTTCAACCTACATACTGTTTCGCCTACTCGTGTTTACTAGGATACCTGAACTAAAGACATACACATGACATATAAACAGGTAACGTTAGGCTACGGCAGCATTTAACTGTACTAGCGGGTTCAACAACACTGGGATTTAGCTCCGTCGTTTAAGACCCTTAACCCTTTAACCGCCGGTGCCGCATATATTCGGGTTTTCATTTTTTATTAGCACATTAAGTACCACATTTTAAATAGTTCAAGATAAAATGTGACATAAACCAGCGAGATTTGAAAAGAGTTGCCCTCCATTTTGTGAAATCTGAATAATTTTCACTCACTTGAAGTTGTGGATCGCGTCAGCGAGACACAACTTCAAGTGGGTGAAATTTCAGATTGAATAATTTGGCGGTTAAAGGGTTAATACCGAATAGGCCTTCAAATTGTATCTAGGCCTTGAACAGTGATTCCATCACAGTAAACACGATAAAATAAACTGTGAGTCAATCCCTTCAAATGTCGCGAAAATATAGATAAATAGATAGATATTTATTGACGATTGAAAGTCTGTGTAGACTTATGCGTCATTAAAATGAACAACACATTACATTATACAGTGCCTAATATGATAAAATGGAAAATGGTAAAATATAATGTTAATTAAAAGAACTATACATGATAGTGATTCTCGCATAAATAATAGTCCAGGGGTATTAGTCTAAAACGCATAGAGACCTGGAACAAATTCGTAACAAGCTGAAAATTTCAGCATATATTGTTGAGACAACATAAAAAAACATATCAAAAGTCCTCTAAGATCCCCCTGGTATTAGTGCCCGAAATGGGGGTAATAAGGCGGTAAATAGAGGTAATAAAGGAAATAAAATAACTTTAAAACTTTCTAACCTCGATTCATAAAAAATGTATCTAAACATATGTTTATTCCCTGCGGAATCCATTAAAAATATTGGTATTAATTTTTAGCCACCGTTTCATCCCCAAAAGTGGTAAATAGGGTAAGGTAGAGGTAATAACCATAATTTATGATCTATTTGACCTAGATTCATAAACTGTGTATCTAGCATCGGATAATTTTTTTTAAAACACTTCTAAAATTTGGCGACCTCCCCTTAATTACCAACAACAATTTTTTATATCAATTTTTAACCACCCTTTCCTCTCCATAAGAGGTAAATATGGGTAAAATGGGGGGTGATAACCATAGCTTATGAACTATGGGGTCTAAAGTTACAAAAATTGTTTTTAAACATATGTTTTAGCTCCTGAGGAATCCACTACAATTACTTATATCAATTTTTACCAACCCTTTCTTTCCCGAAAGTGGCAAATAATGGAAAATTATGAAAATAACCATAAATTTGACTGAGATTCATAAAATTGATATTTATATATTTGTCCTAGCATCAAACAAAAAAGCGTAAGCCTAATTGAAAGAAAAACCAACCATCACCATTTAATCTCAAAAAAACGAAATTGTATATGATGTTGTATTCATTTTTAATAACCTTTGCATTCCTAAAAAGTATTTTTATGTATAATGTAGATTGTTAATCACATAATAAAACAGTTAATTCGAGTTTATTTTAAAGAGCTTAAACTATTAAATTTTAAACTAATAAAGTTTTAAAAACTATACATGATAGTGATTCTCGCATAAATAAACTCTGATGGGGATCTTCACACGTTGTGATCGCCTCGCTGTACCTACACTGCTGCCAACTAAACCGTGACCAGCAAGATTTACATGTGCTATGTAGTTTTTGCAAGCATACATGTAGGCCTTATAATTATCTTATGCACATGCAGTATGTATTTTATCGTACGAATATATATCTGAAGCGGCTAAATCAAACTGAGCGGTGAAGCGTACAGGAAATGGTGCGAGATGGGCTGATATCTCCATACGTCTCGTAGTGAAAGCCAACAGCATGAGTGCGAGAATAAGATATTTGCACGGCTGGTAACAACATATATATGTTAAATAATTATAAGTATTAAATAACGAGAAAGATGAATAGGCATTGCAAAAAAAACATTTGCAAAAAGAGTGGTTTTGAAAAGTAGGTAATTTTAACAATATAATATAGTATTCGTGTGGATAGAGGACAACACTAAGCACAGAACAATTAATATCTCATTATCGTCAGACATTATCTCACAAAGAGCGACGCACTTTTACATGCAGAGTAAGCAGGCAAGTATCATACTTCATTGTTCACAGTGGCACAACATCGGTTATGCAATTACAATGTTGGTCCAAGGAATATATTCCTTGGTTGGCCCCAATAATTTGAGTTTATGGTAATTGGAATGGAATGTTAGTGGCAGATAATGGGAAACAAATGGTGTAAAACAAGTCTGATCGATAACACGGAACGGACATTCCCGTCTTCTGCACAACAGGCTATAGATTCAAACGACGCAGTCAGATCAACGTTTCAGAGCCCGTATTCTCGTACAAGTTACGATATATCGTAGGCTTCGGATTGGTCTAGATGGCCATCATGACCAATCCCAATCCTAATATATAGCGTATTAATTATTATAATTAGGTAATTATTATAAATTATACTGACCATACAGGTTAAAACCGGACAGTCAATAAATAATTATTACATGCTAGCTATGCCCCTATACAGGTAATAATCACACATAACGGTTAGTAAATAATAATTATAATTTAAAACAGGCAGTCAATAAATAATTATTAAATAATAACCATACAGGTAATAACCAGACAGTTAATTAATAAGTATATAATACTAACCATACATGTGATAATCAGACAGTTAATACACAATTCGTATGAATTATACTAACCGTAATGGTAATAACCAGAAAGTGAATAAATACTTATTAACCTTTTCACTACCATACATGACGGAAATTTCCGTCGTCATTCGTCAATGAACGTAACCATAAAATGACACAAATTTTCGTCAAATATATACTACATTTATGTATTTTTCGTCATTTGAAGCTGGAAATTGCGTTAGCAATTCCAGCTTCAAATGACGAAAAATGGAACTCCTACACCAGTATATCTGGATCCTGGCATGCACCCCGGCCTGGAAGTCAAAGGGTTATATACCAACTATGCATAGAAACGCCAGACAGTTTATAACTAAAGAAAAAATACTAACCATACAGGTAATTATGAGTTATAATTATCAACCCTCTGGTGATTGAGAGAAGAGCGTTGTGGCTTCGTCTTCAGACATGTTTAAAAGTACTAACGTGTATGCAAACATGTTAATCATTTAAAATAAATGTTTGTAAATACATTGTGGTATCTTTTTATTGCGAAGCTATAGGCAACAAAATGTGACCACTACATTGGATGGCCTAAGTCATGATCCAACAGAATATGCTGTGTAATTAAGCCTGCATTTGCGGCATCATCAATCCATTAGGTAAATGTTTAACCCTTTGGTACCCAAGCACCGCAGTAGCTCTAGTTGCATACAGCAGCTTCGCGATGTGAATACAAACACCAGTAAATGCTGACTTTTCAAGTATCAAGTTCAAGCCTTGTTTTTAGATAGCAGTGTGAAGTTTCACCAAGTTATTTTATCCTGATGTAAAACACTTGAAGCCTAACAACGCCGAAATATCTTTCTATAAACCATGGAGACCTAAGGTTTTTTCAATTTGAAATCATCGTAAATGTCTTAGTTAGCTCTTTCCGATTTATTTAAATACAACTATGTGATGGGTATACGGCCATTGTAAATATTTTAATTCTTCAGTGCGGGGACCGTCTTTATACGTCAGAATCTGACATCTAGAGACGTCGTCTACAGACGTCTAAAGACGGTTCCTTAGGTGAAAGGGCTAAATCATAGGACTAAAATTGCAATGAAATAAAACGTCTCAATTGAAACTCAATGCGTGAAAACTATTTCCACATTTCAAGTAAAGACACCTGAATTGGTTGACATTGCAGTCAATGGGTTATTTATTACCTGGTTTTATTGATGATTGCTATCCATTATCGTCCGGTGCCATCTAAGGTCGGCATTCAGTTAATGTTATTATTTTGATATAATTTGCTCTCTATATGCCGAATTATTAAGGTATACATCGATTTTAATTATTTCTTCAATAATTTGGAGTTTCATGGATTGGTTTATGCGCATTTATTTAACCACTACTTTAACCACTAATTTATATATCGTCCGAATAGGAAGATAACATGTTTAGCAAGACACATTGGCTGTAAAAATACGCTGCGGAGGCAGAAAGTACTGTTAGAAAATGTTTTTATATTCTAAGTTATAGTTAAATATCTTTAGTTGCAATTGTATCGGCGGATAGTTCAGTGCTGAGTCAGCTTCGTATATTTTGACCACATTGAATCAAGATTGTGATAACAACTGGGTTTTTAATTTCTAATCAAAATAATCTAGCATAATCCTAATGATTGAGATGGTGTAAACATTCAAGTTAAACGTTGACCCATCTAGATAAATCGCATGTCGTATAATTTCTAAATAAAGGTCTAAATGAGAAACAGAGTAGATTCATAAATTGTTGATGGTGTCGCTATAGTCCATTACCTGAAATAGTTTGCTATGCCTCATGAATACCTCCTTAATGGTTCTATCACTACAATAATTACAAAACAAGCTTATTGGTACGGCAGCCTATTGTGAGAGTGGGATATTTATATTATTAACAATAGAGCCAAGTTTTATTTTTCTCTAAAGGTAAAGTGAAGCAATGTGACATATTCAAATTTGGCTGTTATAAATACCATAGACATTTAGTGTAGTCATTCTGGTACTAAATCCACGGAAATCTGGAAAAGTCGCTAACAAAGGTTTTGTGATTTATTAAGATAGAAATAGGTCCCAACTGACACTCCCGATAAGTCCCGAGCAAAACTCCTGTTCAATTTCGACAAATTGACGAAAACTATTTTTCAATATCGTGATCGCTAGCGATAACTGATTTTTGTAGATTTGTTTCTATTTTGCGAATGTTATGTATCATTACCTATGTTTTTGAACACCATGAATCGATTGCAGCTATCAGTTTGACTTTGAATACACAGATCGATCGATTTATAGTTGACTTAGCGATTTTCAGAAAAGAATAAATGATATTTTAAGTGATTTTAATTTTAGAAAGTAGATGAGTATATTAGCTATTCTTATTAATTTTGTTGCCATGGATACTATATATTTTAATGGATAGCTTAGGTATTTTTATCAATGTTGGTGACATCAGCAACCGATTGCAGCTACCAAAGCTCTCAGTTTGTCGATTTAAAGTCGATTTAATGTCGATTTGGCGATTTTAAGAAAAAAACTGATATTTCAATAATTCGACAGTACAATAGCAAACATAATATTATAATATTGACATTATATTCTACATAATTATTATTGTTCTTGAAGAACAAGTTAATATACACAATCTCAGCCACCTATTGTGATATTTAATCTATAGCTAGTGGGTGAGGAGCTGTGGACTATTTCAATGGAAAAATACCAAAAATGTTAGATTTGTATATTCAAATGTAAGATACACGTAGTGCAGATAATGCGTATATCTACGACGTGATTATAAGGGATCTCGCATTGAAAAACTGTACAGAGCCTGGTTTTCAATTTGATAATATCACAAATTAAACAAAATGGCTACAAATAGCACACATACTTTGACTTGAACAAACATTGGAAGAAAAATCTAGGAGCAAAAAATCTCCCAATCTACGATCGTTTAGTGATCACTCTCAACTGATTTTTTTCTCTTTGACTAAAAGATACACAAAAAAACCTCATGGGATCCATACTAATACTTCACAGATTATTATGCAGACCAAAACAAGAATAATTTATAAAATAATACATGATAAACTGATATACTTTTTAAAATTAAAATCACTTGAATTATCATTTTTTTAAATCAACTTTAAAAAAATCAACTTTAAATCAATCATTCCTTGTATTTAAAATGAAACTAATAGCTGCAATCGATTCCTGGTGTCCAAAAACATACGTAACGATATCTAATTTTTGCCAAATGGAGAAAAACGATCGTGATATTGGAAAATAGTTTTTGTCAATTTCTCGAAATTGAACAACAGTTTTGCTTGGGACTTTTCAGAAATGTTTGTTGGGACCTATATCCACCACAATAAATCATAAAACCTTTCTTAGCAATTTATCCAGATTATTTTGCCAGAATGACTACACTAATAGTGGACTGCTGGTACATGCAAAAAGATTTTAGGCCAATGGTATGGCTAGGTGGATTCATATCGGGACATTTCACACGTATGAATTTTGGTTTACATCCGCAGCTCAGCGATTCGCAACGACAGTCACGCGATGTCTGTCGTCGCATCCCTCGTCGCGTTGGTGTGTTTTGCACTTTACGTAACGCTACTCACGCACGATAAACGCATTTCAAATTAAAAAAAAAACGCAGTGCGTCGCTGGTAGTGATATAATTATGTTTTTCAGGTGTTTGAGTTTGATATATATAGCTTAGATAAATACAACAAATATATATTTATTCATTCATTCAGCATAGACCTTTACTAATCTGTATGCATATACTAAATACTACTTGAAGTACGATGCGTGGAAGCGAGGGTGAGCAGTAAAAACAAAATTAGACTTTTTGTCTTTGCAAACCAATATAATAGATATATATTTATTGATGACGGGAAGTCTATGTAAACTTCTGCATCATCCAAAAAATAGATGTGTCGTTACACTCCCTCCCTTCCGGAAAAAATCAGCCCAACCTGCAAATCCTCCCTAGTTTTATTTCGAATAAAAGTGAAAAATAATGTATATGACTGTAATGGGGTTTTTGTAATAATGTCGTCAATCTTGATTTCTTGAAATTGTCCTACAGAAAGAGCATCACCAAAATCATTCAAAAACGAACTAAAGAGAAAGTGTGAAATACTTTCACCTTGACAGACTCGAGACAACATACAAATATATCAGTTAGCATGCCGTGTACACCATCGAGACTAAAGGTTTTTTTCAATTTGGAAATAATCATCATAAAATTAATGTGATTAGATCACGAATTTTGACTTATCACCTTCAGTACGGGGATCGTCTTTATGCGGCAGAATAATGACGTCTACAGACTACGTGATCTAATTTTGTACCTTAAGACAAGGGCAACTCGGTCAAGTCGATTGGTGAAACCTGGCCCTGATCTTTCTGCGCCTGTTTAGCATAAATTGTTGTTTCGCTAATCTATGCCATTCTAATTTATAGACATATAGGCCTAAAGCTACGGCCCCACTAAACGCTGCAGCGCGCCGCGCCGCGCTGCGCCGCGCTGTACTGCGCTGCAAAATTCAGGCCCCACTATAGAGCAGCGCGGCGCGTGAAAATCCTGTTTTTTGGGATACTGATTATGCATGGGGGGCGTGTTTTACGACACGTGACTCTTCTGGCTATCGTGATTGGCCACAGAGCAACGCCGAAAAAACGCGGCGCTTGGTGGGCGGGGGCCCTAGGGTAGTGGTTAGCACCAGAGTTCGGGGTTCGTTTCCCGGTCTCAGCGGAAAGAAGCAAAAATGTTTCTTCCCCATCCACTCGTAAAACTCAGTTTTGTGGGGAGCTTCTGTGACCGAGAGGTAACGGGCTCGGCCTCAAACCTCCAGGGTTCAAATTTCGAATCCTGTGTCAAGAGGGCAGTGTCATCTCACTCATCTCACCATCATCAGGAGGTTCTCCTGGCCCAATTTAGCCTGTATGTGCACAAAAGTGGCATAAAGCCCGATTCATTTTGCTTGGTGGGCCATTAGCTTATTATGCAATCTTATATACACATTTTTGTTTCCAGATGAACAAAAATGAAATTTGTGTACGTGTTATTTTATCAGGGAATATTCTACCTAAACTAAGCCTACATTTTAGGAAGATATCCTGTTTTAGTTGTTTTGTCCAACAATGACAGATACGTTTGAGGTGGTGTCAACACTAATAAACTGCAGTGGGTGTTTATAAAAACACGCCAAAGGTAACCTGGACGCAGAATGTGTCCCTATTTAATGTCACGGTTTCACGGGGATGAAATCAATCATTAACATCAGCAATGTACCTTAAAGGTGATATATCACCCCTTATATGGTATGAATTATTATGTCCTTATATTGAGGTGATTGGCTATCAGGTGACCCTCTCAGAGGGTCACATGATAGCCAATCACCCCATATAAGGAAACACTTGTGCCCCATCTTGTGGTAACTTTGATTTGTTTGTCACAAATTTATTCATACTATGTAAGGGGTGATAGATCACCTTTAAGCCTATTTGCTCAGTCAGCCTATACTTTAGTGTCTAAATATAGGGTTGTCGGAATACATGGTTGTCGGATAGGGTTGTCGGAATATAGGGTTGTCGGAATATAGATTTACAGATTAAAAGGTTGTCAGAATATAAGGCTGTTGGAATATTGGTTTGTCGGAACATAGGGTTATCGGAATATAGGGTTATCGGAATAACCTATATTCACGTTCAACTTATGACTGCATGACTTCACATGAGGGGTTCATCCGTCTTACGTATATCATGATCAGATTTGTCAATATTGCATGAAACAAACACACAATATGGCCTAGTCATGATCGCAATTCTATTGAATAAGTGGATGGATTAAGAATAAAGGAAAAATATATTTTGATTAATTTTAATTAAGAAATGTCCTTGATATATCATCCTTATCTTGCTTGAATTACGTGTTTTTCAATTAAATTTGTTCCAATTTTTGATCAGAATATATAGAGCTTCCAACAGGTACCATTGAGACATTTCGGTGTGGCAGAGACTCTAGTAATGAAAATAATATACTCTGTTCCATTTTACCATAATTTATTTAATTCGGGTTATTTCAAAATAATATTGCTGCATTGTCACATAATCTGTGCATACATCGAAGTTTATTTTTCAAAAATTTCTGCCCAAAGTAGAGCACCGTGTGAGTCACGGAATGGAAAGCGATATTCTAAGAAAGATAGCGTTGTGACCCTACCACTAAAAAACCCATGTCGGGGGTATTTTTTTCTAAATTTAGTTCTTGACATAAATGGGTGGTCTACCTGGAGAAATAACATCACCTCAATGTAATAATCTTAGACCACTAGACATAAAAACTTTTCCTGTTGCTTTCCAAATGTGACAATGATTTTATCTGTTATTTTTGCATGTCACAGTATCCTCGACGGGAACAATCGAAATGGAGGTTGCTGCCCATCAATTATATTCAATCCAGTGTATGGGGTTATAATGAATAATAATAAAAGGTAAAGATGCAATGCTTTCTGTTTATAGTGATCAGTTGATTGCTTGCAGTTTCTATGCAGGGTGAGTATAACGTACTAGCCAGAATGTTCTTCCAGGCAAGAACATATGTTTGCTTACCTACGATTCTAATTTTTCGACAAAAAAATATTTAAGCTACATGTACATGTCATAATTATGAAATATATTTTTTTCAATTTTAAAAATATATATAAAATAAATATTATGCATAATTAAGCAATAACTATTTGTTTTATAGCTTTATCCTACGAAATTGTTCAAGGGTGGTGCTGTGTTGCAAACGATCCATTCAAATTGTATATAAGAGTAGTACAGATAAGAATTTGTCTCGTTCCTAGTTCTGTTTGTCGTCATATTGAATGGTCATATTATGGTATTATGCACCAAAGTATAAGTTCAAGTCGTATGCCTTTATCATATTATGTAAATGGAAGTGTATATGTTTTGTTTGTGTGTTTCGCTCGGTCGGGTTTTCCTAGCGTTGTAGGGAGTAAAGCACAGCTAAATGACGTAAATCTTCAATCACCGCTTTCCAATGAAAATAAAGTACGATATGCGTCCCATAATGAATTGATGGCAACTGACTGGACCTGATCCAATCATCTATGTTATTGATGCATTAATTCCACAAACACCAAGGTCAAACCGAGTAATGGATAAATTAACGCATATTTTTTATATTCCATATAACCGTAGAAATAATCTGGTAATAGATAAGGTTAATTTAATGAGATAGTTAGAAGTACATGTATGTTATTCGCGTTTCAACTGTTTTTGGAAAATTTTCATTGGCTGTTTTAATAGCGGAAATTTAACGGAGACATATTGATAATCTTCATCAACATTTATCGTTTTGGGGTTAAAAAATATATCATGCAATTTCGCCTCTCTTTAATTCTTTGAAACTGTGCATGGCACCAACAGTCTCTACCGGATGTTTAACAACAAACACTGTTCATCGTCCATCCGGCGCAACAAGGTGCCAATTCCTTTTTTAACGTCATCCTTTGTGCAACAATGTGCCAAGCCAATTCAGTACGTTGCCGACCGAACACAAGGGCACAAAAAGCACTCACGAAAGCATCCAACGCAGGCCGGAACCAATATGTCACCATATCAACTACAACGAACATGAATCATTACACAAACCAGGACCTGGTAGCCTACTTGTAGCACTGCATACACAGACAAAATAAACAAAAACAATTAAGGGAAATTGTCTAAAACATATACATGATCAGTGATGTTCTCATGCTTATACTATTTTTCTGTAGTAATATATATGACCAGAAATCATCTTTGGTCCAAAGTGGGTGTTTTGAAAACATAGTTCTTAAAACGCCACATTACCATAATCATTCTCTATACATCACAAAAACGCCCGCACAGACAAGTGTTTGCCACAGAGAAAGTGATGTATGGGCGTTTTGATGATTGCTGTCTCATCTTCAGCACTGTGTTGCTTTGCACAACAGGAGGGATGATCTATCTGAACTATAGGCCTATGTGCAAATCTACAGTCAAGTGGTTGGCGCGAAAAAAAGATGGGTGGGCGTTTTGGGAAGATGATGAGTCTTAGGCAAGTTCCACTTAGTTAACCCTTAGAACAATTTAAATTTTCAGCCACTTGAAGTTGTGTCTCGCTACCGCGATCCACAACTTCAAGTGACTGAAAATTAGTTTAATTGGCAAAATCTAGGTTGAAATGTATATGATTATCACAGATTTGAGACATATTTAATTTTTAAAACCTGGTTATTCAAGACAATCAAAACACGAGAAAACAATACTATCGTCAACTGTAGTCGACATCAGTGTGCTAAGGGTTAAAACGCCGACGGCACACATCACCATCATCATTCTCTATACATCACAAAAACGTCCACACTGACAAGTGTTTGCCACAGAGAAAGTGGTGCGTGGGCGTTTTGGGCACATGGTAGCTAGTCAGTTTGAGGTTTGAAAATGTTAGTTGTTCCAAAAGGTCCACCAGATGTCTAAAAAGCCCACCCCTGTGCGTTTTGGGATCAAAAGGGGGGGGGGGGGGTCATTTTGAGAAAAATTGAAAAGTTGTCTCCAACATCCATTACTCAGAAAAAAGAATGTGTGGTTCATAATGCTGATACAAGAATAGACAGGAGATGTACCTTTTCTTTGTGACGTACAATATTTGGTGCACATGTCGCAACGCAGAACAAACGTTGAAAGGTCATTCGAAAATACACCATTCTACATCTTGCTTTTGAGATGATTGCTGTCTCATCTTCAGCACTGTGTTGCTTTGCACAACAGGAGGGATGATCTATCTGAGATATATGTGCAAATCTACAATCAAGTGTTTGACGCGATGAAAAGGTGGGTGGGCGTTTTGGGCAGATGATGCGTTAAGTTATCACGGCCTACACAGACCGGCTGGTTTCACCACATAGAAAACATATATATTTTTATGGGATTTGAAAGAAAGTGCCCAAACAAGATGGCATATACTCATACACCGAACAAAATTGACCGTGCTTGGGCCTTTGTCACACAAGAGGGTAGATCTATATGTCAATTAGTTTTGTTTAGTTAATCTAATTATTTAATCATGATACCTGGATGGTGTATGCGGTGATAACTAATCTGTGTTGTTTATGTAGCTTACCCACCGGTGAAACAAGGGGCCAAGTCATTACTTGATCAGTGCAACAAGTCGTCATTCCGCCTCGGGACTCTTCTTCAAATCCCACCAAACCTGCTAAAATGAAAAGCAATTCGCAAAGGAAGGTACAGGTTTAGCTGAGTAGAATGTACGATTATATAATACTGCGGAACAACTCTATTTTCGTCACCGATACTTTATGTACTGAGTCTTAAGAGGCTCAATTGTAAGTCTACTTTTGTTTTTTAACATGTGTGAATTATTTGGTTAAATGCAGTGATATGCTGTTTGTATTTTATTTCATGACGATACAAAACTAATTGCAGATTTGAAAGTATATGACGAAATTATAATCAAATTTAAATTTTAAAGTATTATTATGGCTAACGTTGAATAAATTGTTCATAAAATGTGAATCAATCAACATGTATGAATTTTATTCATAAAATCCTGGAAGTTAGGATTGATGACAACAAGGTGTTGACAACTTTTCATTTCATGGTTTGAATATGATTAAATATTTAAATTGAAAAAAACATTCTATTGATTGTACCGATATTGAAATTTCCGGTACAATTTGTATTTTGACAAGGCTAAGACATGTAATGCATTTATATGCCTTTACATGAAAGTGAATGTAACATTCCTAGATGTCATGTGAGTGTAAATATCTGATATATAATAGCAGGTGTCGGAGCATAAATAAGATATGTGTGTGCAACTACATTGTGCTGCCACACTGCATATTTTTTAATAGTTATATTCTAATAGTCATTCTGCATTACTAGTTATGTCCAAAGAGTCGGTTCTGAAATCAAGCCATAATAATATAATGCACATCACTGGGTCTTAGTGAAGGTACCCTCTCACACATAAGCCACTAGGTATGAGTGAAGGCACCCTCTCACACATAAGCCACTATGTCTTAGTGCAGGTACCCTCTCACACAGAAGCCACTAGGTATTAGTAAAGGTATCCTATCACACAGAAGCAACTAGGTCTTAGTGCAGGTACCCTCTCACACATCAGCCACTAGGTCTTAGTAAAGGTATCCTCTCACACAGAAGCCATTAGGTCTTAGTGAAGGTACCCTCTCATACAGAAGCCCCTAGGTACTAGTGAAGGTACCCTCTTATTCAGAAGCCACTATGTCTTAGTAGAGATACCCCATCACTCAGAAGCCACAAGGTCTTAGAGAAGGTACCCTCTCATACAGAAGCCACCAGGTCTTAGTGAAGGTATCAACACACATCAAAGGGTAAGCAGCGTGGAATAGTTTTCAAGATTATTTATGCTAAAATAGCACCTGCCAAAATGTTAACATAATAGTCGATGGGCTTGATATCCTAGAATAACAATAATATTAGATTCTTGTTTTATACCCTACCTTGTCAAACATGTTCCATAATAAAGCCGCCATAAAAAATATCTGAAAAGCTGTAAATTGAGCAAAATATTTGTGTACGTAAAAACAGATTTTGGCTAAAATAACCTACATATTATATTATGTATACTGTAGATCTGGTAATATTCGTGAGGTTTTATTTTAGCGAATTTCGCGTGGAGGACAAATTTGCGAATTCAAGAATTTTGCGAAAATTATTATTATAATACCGCTACTAAAGAAAAAATAAAATTAGCGAATTCTAAATCTCGTGAAAAGTCCCAAAATCAGAAATTCGCGAAAATTTAAACACGCAAAAATTACCAGATCTACAGTATTTGAAAATGGTAATACTGCAAATGGCCTATTTGTGTTACACATTATGAGCTCCTAAGTTTTACATAGAATTAAGAATATTTCAGTATATTCATATATAAATATACATAATAAATGAATATGTGATATATGAAGCTTTTAGGCGCTAGGCTCAATTGAAATGTGTACCCACTTGAAGTTATGTCTCGCTACCTGAAAACATAACTTTAAGCGGGTTGCTAAATTAGAGATCAAATATTTTCAATGATGCCATGGAACCGTTATGCATAACGCTATGCTGATAAAAAGATAAAACCGATTACAGTCGCCCAAAGGGTTAAATTAATGTTAAAAGTAAATTCTGGGGAAAACCCCGAGAACCCGATGGGGCCTTTCCAATTTCAACTTCCAATTTCCAACTTTCGAGCTCCCACTCCCAGCTTCCTCTTACAAATTTCGGACTCCTCACTTCCGAGCTTCAACCTCCAGCTTCCAAGTTTCGACTCCCAACTCCTGACTTCTATGTTTAAGAGTTCCGACTTCCAACTTCAGAATAGCGATTCCAACTCCCGTTTTCCAACTCCCAACTTACAAATTTTGAGTTACAAGTTTCAACTTCCGAATTCCGACTTCCAATATCCGACTTCCAATTTTCGAGTCTTATTTCTAACTTCCGACTTCCAACTTCCAACTAGAATCATGATACACGTAGTATAGTCCCGTCCCCGAGACGCTGGCTCAAGATAAACACGCATCATATGTTCATCCTTTCATGTCACTTTTAACGTCGTATTTCCTTATAATTTGTACTGGGCCGATGCCACATTATATTAGGCCTCCATTTAAACGGTATTCGCGAGCATGCCTGGGAAAAAAAGATACGGGGCAACATTTATTTTCACTCTACATTTTCCCAAGAGTGAGAAGCATGCTGAACATGCCCGAGGCGATGTTGCCTTCCTATCGAAAATTAGTGATGTCAACCTTATAGCATTTAACGTAGGTGGAGTGTCATATATGGTGCCATCGTATGGTGCCATCGTACTAGCGCAGAGGCAAGACCAGATGTGGCATGGTAAGGTAAGCTTGAAAATGCATGAATCAAAACAATAGCAGGTTAAGTACTTCAGATATTTATAATTATGCCGCTAAAATGTCTGCAAACACACTTTTTGCATAATGATTTTTAATCATAATCAAATCGGACCACACCTGAATTTCTTTACAGTAGTCAACGATCATTATGCGATGCAGTGAACATTGCTGCACAGATTAATCACGAAGTGCCATATGTAAGCTACTAACCTCGCCTCAAGTTTAACACCTCAAAATATTGCAAGAAAATTTCTTCACGCTACACTATGGATGAGATCAAACAATCTAACTGTTGAATAACCCATGATTTATTTCGATTTTTCACATCTCACGTCAAACATTTGACCTTGTGGGCGCAATGAATACAAAAGTTTTCTATGTAGGTCTATGCTGCTCAAATTTGTAGTCCATGCTGCTAATAACCAGTTATCGCACAAGTTCAATAATGGCTGAAAAAATTCAAAGTGGCCGATTTATTTCGATTTTTCTAATTTTTTGTCAATAATTTGATAACTGCAAACGTTTTTTATGTATCCTGCCCAAATTTGTACTGGATGTGCTAATAACCAGTTCTCGGACTAGTTCAATAATGGCGGCGGACTATCGTCGAGTGCGCTCTTGTTTTGATTTAAAATCATCATAAATGTATCAGTCAGTTCTTTCTGCTTCATTTAAATACCTGTGTCTACGGCCATTATACAGTTCTAATGATTTCAGTGCGGGGACCGTCTTTAGACGTCAGAAGCTGACGTCTAGAGACGCTGACGTCTAACTACTTCAAATTCTAACGTTTAAAGACGGTCCCCGCGCTGAAAGGGTTAACTTATCGACATCTTAGGTTAAATAAAAAAATGCACAAAATTGTCATCTTTAATGTATTAAAAGACAAATATATGAACAGTGGTATTGTAATTAAAATGATTTTTAACTATACAAATGAGGATTTTTATTTACAAGGGGCAAAAAATGTAGCATTGTAGCATATTTTGTGCTAAAGTGTAGCATTAAACATCCCTCATTTCACGTACTTCGCTGCCATAGAAAACTTCTACACCCACCCTTTAGTGTTACGGAGATAACTAGCAGTATTTTGAATCTAGGTTCCCACATTGATTCAAACACTGTAACATTATAGTAGGATCCAAGAAGTATTGATGGATAGTGTTTCGATGTCTGGTAAAACTATGATGTCGGTTGTTATATAATAATTATGAATATATCAAAGGAACTATTGGGATGCATGAAGTGCAGGAAAATTCGTAATAATGGAGCAATTCACAATAGACCGGACATGTCAACCCAAAAGACAACAGCATGAGATACCGCCTTGCAGATCGATGATATTGCTCACGCTTTCCTGGTTCATTCTTAACTTCAGCCGTTCTGTGTTGTCTTCTGCAACTGCCTTTAAACAAGAAACGTTGATCCAATGCTGATTTTTGTTGGGCTAGCGTTGGGCTGACGGTTGGTCAACAATAAAGCAGCATTGTTTGCTGGGTGAGCTCAGGATCACCACGAGAAATGTGTCAATTCGATCTGGTCCAAGCGAGAGAGCCTGGCCCAACGCTGGCTCAGTGTAGGGTGTTCGTCTCCTACATCAGCCCTACTCTAATTCAGAGCTCGACCCATGCGGACCCCGTATTTACAGGAGGAGTAATTAATTATTAATGTGGCCTTCATAAACATGCGTTGTTTACGGGGCGCCGTAATATATATTTACCATAGAAGATCATGATAATGATTACCCATTCATAGTAATTGATCTGTGCTGCATGGTTTAATAAAGCTGGTCCATCGCTCGCGACATTGGCCCAACGGTAAACCAATGCAGGCTCAACGTGTTGTACGTGTTTACCGGGCTGTCACGTTGAAACAATAATGTTTTAATGTTGGGCCAGCGTCGCAGACGTTGGGCCAACATTAAAACATTATTGTTTCAACGTGTCGTGTTTGCTGGGAAGTGGTTTTAAACCCCAATTTCATTGTGCTATTGTTGGGATAAAAAATATCTTTTCTAAGGGAATTCAGTGCAAATGTTGTATCACCACAATGGCACTGCGTACTGCTTGCCGTACGGCCTGGGCGGGGGCCCTATGGTGGTGGTTAGCACCGCTGCCTCTCACGCCAGATTTCGGGGTTCGGTTCCCGGACTCGGCGGTTTGAAAAAAACTAAAAATATTTCTTCCCCATCCACGTGTGAAAGTCAGTATTGTGGGGAGCCTCCGTGACCGAGAGGTAACGTGCTCGGCCTCAGACCGCCAGGGCTCGAATTTCGAATCCTGTATCTGGATGACAGTGTCATCTCATTCATCTCACCATCCTCATGTCGTTCTCCTGGCCCAGTTTAGCCTATATGTGCACAAAGGTGGCCTAAAGCCCGATTCATTTAATTTCATTTTGCCGTACGGCCTAATCGCTAAATGGCGAGCGAAAGTAAAACTGGAACTGCACAAGCTGGAATACAAAGGCAACTATCAAGTCATCGGTGGCACATACCAGCTGAGATCATTT